>CM028365.1:29842298-30116348 GCA_016624345.1 Platycodon grandiflorus | reverse complement strand
TGTTGCATAATTAGCCTAGATTTGCTTGAATCCATAACCTAAGTCTAAGACAAGGTGACTAATGGGCTGCGTGTACATTAGAGTGGCAACTTGTACTTAGACATAGCTTGAATAGCCTAGGATTGCTTATTGTAAGTAGCCTTGAAGAAGATAGCCTATAGGACATCGGACGTCCTGCACAATAGGCAAACAATGCATCGCAGATCTTCGTTTGAATATCGGACAAGCTCATATCCAAGCCTTCATCGGAATGTTGAAGAACCTTAAGAACGTCCGATAAAGCTGCCGAAGACATGTCTGATTTGAGGCTTTCATTGACTTCGATGCAACGTTAACACCGCAATCACATTCAATGAAGGTTTCCATTCTTGGCATACACTCGAGAAAGGACATTCCTCCTGCAAGCCGCAGGCCGCCTATTTTTAGCAAAGTGTCGGGAGACGGGGCAAGCTACGAGCCGGCCTATCGGGAGTCAACAACGAATTAGAGCATTAATTGCTCTTAAATTCAAATTAGAAGACCACCAACGGCTCCAAGCTTCCTCTGCTACATATAAAGGAGATCCATTGCTGCATTCAACATACTTCAACAACTACAACTTGAATCTTCATAGTCTTCAAGTGCATTAAAGCTTAAAGTCCTATCTGCATACTTACATTGAAGAGCTTCATACTTAGACTCTAGTCCATTAAAGCTCTTCATTGATTGCAACACCTAGCTTTTCATAGCTCACTAGAATTGTATCTTATTGATATCAATTCTCCCACACAAACACTTGGTCAACAAAATTTTTGTACACAATCCATTAGAGATTTAGTTTGTAAAATATCTAGTGGAAAAACTTAGTACACGATTTTCAAATCCAAAGTTGACCACTTTGGTTGTGGACGTAGCACTTATTTATAAGTGTGAACCATATTAAATATTCTGTCTCTTTTTGTGTGATTGTGATTTGATTGTGTTGCTTTAAATTTCGATTTCCAATACATTGGAAGCTATGATCTTGTCTGCCAAGATCGGCCATTCTCAACTTGTCTGTGCTTCAAAGACTTCCTTTGCAAAATTTTAAATACCCTAGTGAAGTAAGATTTTTGAATCAATTTCAAAAATGGACATAGGCTATTCAACCCCTTCTAGCCTATATAGAGCAACCTTGGACCTAACAATTGGTATCGAGCTTAACTCTTTGAAAACTAGTTTTTGAGATTAACCTCTTGAGAGATTAAAGATCATGGTGCTCACCAAATGTTGGAAACCTCAAACGTGAACCATTGTCTGTCTTGGATGAAGTTCACTTTGACATCTGGAAAGATAAAGTTAAAAGACATATGAATTCAATTGATAAACGTTTGTGGAAATGTGTCACGAGATGGACCAGTTCCAATGAAGCCTAATACTGCTGCGCGGTAGATCCAAGCTGCACTTGAAGTACCAAAGCCGAGAAGAAGAGTGGGATGATGAAGGCGAAGAATGATGCTCACGGATGGAAAGGCCATCAACATCATTACAGTGTGTGTTGATATAAGTACTTATCGGTGATTATCAACTTGGACACGGCAAAGGAGATGTGGGAAGCCATCCTTGAATATCTTGAAGGTGATGAGACAAAGAACAACAAATTATATACGCATCCAGTTTGACTCCTTCAAAAGGATCCCAAGAGTCTGCGAAGTGCCTATGACGGATTCTATGAGGTAGTCAACTCTTGCTATTCATTAGGAAAGAAGTATGAAAAGAAATAAACATGAGATTTCTAAATGCACTAGGCGGTCTATGGCATGTTAAATCTTTGCCATGAAAGAGTCAAAAGATTTAAACAAATTGACTCTTAGAAACCTTTATGCTAGTCTTTCGGTTTATGAGCTTGAAATCCAACAAGCTCAAGAAATGGAAAAGAGTTTTAAAAACTTGTCCTTACCGGCCATGTCTACTGAACCTTCTGTTCAAAACTGATGAAACACCTTCTACTTCCGGTGAAGATGATGATATTCTTTCGGCGAAGCCTTTGCTATGTTTGTAAAGAAATATCAACGTTTCAAAAGGTTTAATAAACCATCATCACATAGGCGGTCTTCTCACATTGTTCCTTATAAAACAATTTGCTCACAAAACATTCTCCATAAATCGCGGACTATCAAAAGGATAATGAGCTAGTTTGTTTTAACTGTAAAGGAACCAGGCCATTTTGCCTCTAAATGTCCAAAGCCAAAATATGAATTTTATAAGAAACGTCCGAAACTAAATTTCAAAAACAAAAGGGATGGTGGTGAAGACATTGATGAAAGCAATGTGCCACATGGTGTGACACGACGCGATGAGGATGACTCTTGTGACTTTCTTTGAAGAAGCCAACATATGCCTTATGGCCGAGTCACCACATGATTGGTGAGGTCACTACCATTTCAACAAGATGATGATGATGATGATGAGCTCAATGAACCATCAAGGAGAGCTCATCAAAGCTAACAAAGACATCTTTGGAAGAGTTTTCAAAATTCAAAGCACCTATGTGAAATTAGCCAAGAAGCATGAACTAGTTCTAGAAATCAACCTTGATGTCTAAGATCAAAGATCTTGATAGACAATAGTGAAAGTATCAAATTGCAAAAGAGAACAAAGCTTTGGTGAAAAAGTGGATTTCCTACTTGAACACATCAAGAAGATAAATTCGAAAGATGACCTTCAAGGTTGTCAATACTTGGAATAACTCTAAAGGAAACTTTGATACCATTCTCTCAAACCGAGAAAACTTTAGATGACAAAGCGGTATTGGTTTCCAAAGTGAGTTCAAAGTAGGTAGTTCTTACGGTTCTCAAAGGATGAGACATCGAAATTCTTTGAAGAATTGGTTGTAGAGATTTCTTATGACCGTGATCTCCCAAAAGGACTTGGCTTTAACAAAGTTCCTTTTGTTTATCCCAAAACACAAAAGACAAGTCCAAAAGAAAGCAATGCTGACAATGACTCTGCAATAGTGAGTGCGAGCAACTAAAACACCATTAGTCACCCTAAGAAAACGGGGATGACTAATAGCAAGTCTAGAAATTCTCGGCTCAAACCTATTAAATTTGTCAAGGCAAGGCTGTGATCAACATTGCCTATAAAAGGGTAAGAAGTGAATTCTGAGATAAAAAGCTTAAAGGACATGTGCTGTAAATACAAAATCTTTTGATAAGAGGTCTACCTATGGTAAACCTAACATCAACAAGAAAAGGCATTATCGGCCTAAGTCCTATAGGCCAATTATCGGCGAAAGATCATTCTAGCGATATTAAGAAGCCTCAAAGAAAATCATTACTCATGTTGAAGGATTTCACAAATGCTCTTTACGCAAATGCCATGGTCATGAGATTCATGAATGCCTTCGAGATTCACACCTAAATCTAGAGGATTTACTCCTCCAAAGGTTAAACAAGTGTGGATCCCAAAGGTTGCTAACCTTGAGGACCCAAAAATAAAGGGGACCATATTCTTAAATGTCTATATTTCGAATGCTTCATGGTCAACCAATGAAGAAGAGAAAGATCTATGGTATCTAGACGGTGGATGCTCAAAGCATATATTAGTGATCCAAATCTTCTTTCAAGCATTGTTGAAGCAAAGGTCCCTCGTCATATTTGGAGATAACTCAAAGGGAAGACCATTGGTTATGGAAGTATAATCGAGGCAATCTCTCCATCAACAAAGTCTCTCTAGTTGAAGGTTTAAAGCACAATCGCTAAGCATATCACAATTGTGATAAAGGGCTAACATGTCGGTTTTCCTCAGTCAATGTCTCATAAAGGACAATGAGACATGTTCAACTATCTGACGGGGGTTGAAAAGGAAATGTCTATCTTTGTTGACCTAAATCTTTGTTGGAAGAAAATCAAATCTTTGCTTGGTTGCTAGGTCATCAGCGACAATGTTGGTTGTGGCCAAAGGCTTAGTCATCTCAATTTCAAATACTGGAGAAGCTATCAAAAGACAATCTAGTTGTCGGTTTGCCTAAAATATCATTTGAATCACCGCAGTCTCTGCGAGCATGTCAACGGGCAAACTACATAAATCTTCCTTCAAAAGCAAGCCTTGCTGTCAACAACAGGACCTCTACGGCTCTTGCACATGGATGCGTTTGGACTGTAACTACTACAAGTCTTGGTGGCGCAAGTATACTCTTGTGGTAGTTGATGATTACTCAAGATTTACTTGGGTAGAGATGTCCTCCAAAGATGAAGCATATGACATCATTCATGAACTCTTGAAGACTACAAACTCGGAAAATTGGATGATATCTCGATGTCGGATCAGACAATGGAGCGAGTTCAAGAACAATGGTGTTGCCAAATATTGTGATGACCATGGAATTGGTCACAATTTCTGCAGTTGGCACACCTCAACAAAATGGAGTTCTTTGAAAGGAAGAACGAACTCTCATTGAAGCGGGAAAGACAATGATTCTTGAAGCCAAGGCCTATGTATTTACGGCGAGAAATTGTGAACCTTTGCTTCACACAAAACAGGTCCATCATAAATAAATTTCATAACAAAACTCCATATGAAATATGGAGAAACTCCCAACATTGGATTCTTTAAAATATTTGGTTGTAAATGCTATGTTCTTTACAATGGTAGAGAACATAGAGGTAAGTTGAATCCAAAAGTGATGAAGGAATTTTTAGGATATGCCAAGTTTTCAAAAGCATACGAGTTTATAATAAAACTTCACTTAGAGTTGTTGAATGCGTACATGTTTCTTTTGATGAATTTGATTTCATTGGGCCACATTTGGCTCCTAAGGTTACTAATGATTCGATGAATATGAGACAGTGCGAAACGACCTAATCAGGTCTCTGTGATCCTCCTTCTTAAAGATCTTCAAGAGTCAACTGTTAGAATCCTCGCAGACCAACAAATGAACACTCACGAAAACCCTGAATCCCCTTTGCCTTCCACACGGAAGTCATACAACCTACCTTGGAATTAACCTACCCTTTAGAAAACCAAGCGATTACTTCTACTTCTCAAGAATCTGCCCGATGCAATAGGACAAGTTCACACTGCGGAAGTTAGGGAAGTAAAAGATCATCCTATCACTCAAATCATTGGAGATCTTAATCTTTGGTGTTCAAACTAGACAAGCTTCAAGCGAATGCATGTATTCTCTGCATTTGTATCTAACATTGAACCCAAAAGATTGATGAAGCTCTGGAAGATCCAAGGCAGGTGGAAGCTATGCAAGAAGAGCTAAACCAATTTGACGGATGAAGTCCAGTCACTAGTCCCTAGGCCTAAAGGACAAGCGGTTATTGGCACAAAGTGGGTTTGAAACAAAATGGATGAAAACGGCAACATTACAAGAAACAAGGCAAGGCGGTAGCCCAAGGATACGGACGGGGAGGAGGGTATTGACTATGATGAGACATTTGCCCTGTTGCAAGATTAGAGGCTATCAGTTATTCTTGGCCTATGCCTCACAAGGACTTCAAAGTTTATCAAATGGATGTAAAGAGTGCATTTCGAATGGAGAACTTCAAGAAGAAGTCTATGTTGAGCAACCACACAGGTTCATGTTGTTCAAGAAGAGGATGTCTACAAGCTAAGAAAGCCCTTTATGGACTTAAACAAGCTCCAGAGCCTGGTATGAGACCCTTTCAAAGTTCTTGATATCTCAAGGCTTTGTAAGAGGTCAAATTGACACTACTCTTTCATTATGAAACATAAAGGTCATTCCTTACTTGTTCAAATATATGTTGATGATATTATCTTTGGTTCTACTAATGAAAATCTTTGCAAAAGGTTTGAAAAGCTTATGCGAGTAAATTTGAGATGAGCATGATGGGAGAGCTCAACTTTTTCCTTGGTCTTCAAATTCAACAAAGTTCAAATGGTATCTTCATCAATCAAGCCAAATATGCAAAGGATGTCATCAAGAAATTTGGTCTTGAGAATGCAAGCAGCTTGGCACTCCTATGGCTACTGCGCCATCTTGACAAAGATGAGAAGGGCAAGAAAGTGGACATGACTCTCTGAAGAGCATGATTGGTTCACTTTTATACTTAGCGCTAGTAGGCACGATATCATGTTTCTTTGTTTGTGTTTGTGCTAGGTTTCAAGTGATCCAAAGGAGTCTCACCTGGCAGTCAAAGAATCATCGATATCGATAGATACTCCCAATTTGGGAATACGGTATCCTAGAGATTCATCTTTTAATCTTATAGGCTATTCGATCTTGATTTTCTTTGCATGTAAAGTTGACGGGAAAAGCACAAGTGGGACATGTCAATTCTTAGGAAATAGACTTGTCTCATGGGCGGAAAAGAAGCAAACCTCTTTCAACTTCAACAGCGAAGCGAGAATACATAGGCTGGCTGGTAGGCTCTTTGCTCACAAGCTTTGTGGATCAACAGCAACTAGTGGACTATGAGATCAAAGCGATGATTGTCCTATAATGTGTGACAACACATCGGCAATTTCGATCTCTCAAAATCTGTCATGCACTCCAAAACAAAGCACATTGATGTGAGATATCACTTTCTTAAAGATCATGTTGAAAAAGGTAACATCGGCATGCAATATGTGCCTCTGAGAATCGGTGTGAGACATCTTCACAAAACCACTTGATTCAACCAGGTTTGCATATTTAAGAGGAGAGCTTGGTATGCTTGACCTCAATCCTTAATCCTTTCTAGCTAAATTCTTTAAGTTATTTCATAAGCTGCTTTGTTATTAAGCACTGTATGTGATCGGCGATCTCAACTCTGTGAGTAAATAGACAACCTTGGGTAAGTGTCTATCTCCACATCGGCGATCTTGATAAAATAGGGACTCGATAATATAGGAAGACTTAGGGCGCCATACGTACGGTGACTCATCGGGTAATAAATGCGGACTTCAAATTTTATCAAATTCCATTTAGTGGCTGTCGGAGGTATAAAAGGGTAAAATGTACGGTAACTCTTCACAACTCTCAACAACCGCCATTTTCAACTTTCAAAAACCTCTCAAGCTTCGTCTGTAATCCGGCTCAAATTCTTCTCAAACCTCAAAATCTCAAGTCTCTAGCTTAAAATCATCAATGGTAAGGATTTCTACACCTTCTTAGTCATTTAAATCGAGTTTTAGATCTTGTTTTGACCTAATTTAGTTTTAAAAGCATCGCCATTGATGAAGCGTGGTATATTGCGATTGTTGCTTGAATCATGCATTTGGGTGTAAAATGTGTTGTAAGATTCTTTGTGGTACTATGTTTTCAGTTTATATCGGTTTTTTGCTTGAATCGACAAACTCGGTAGATATTTAAAACCGGATGATGAGCTGTTCTTATATTTTGGTTCAATTTGTCTATATTTTGGGTTTTGATCGACGATTACTTGTTTATGTTAATATCTGTGATTTCTTGATTATCTGTTGATTCTTGCATATCGCCATTTCATATATCTTTGTTCTCACACTGCGATTATGTAGGGAAAGTCTAAATCCTCAAAGAAATTTCTTTGCACCACTTCATCTTCCGCCTGCCAAGCCAACCGGGGCGCATTGGGCTGTGAGCTCAATCGGGATCCTTCCCGGGTCAAGTTATCACCCAGGATGACCATAGCCGAGACTCCATCATTTGCACATCGCCGGTGATGCCTTCTAAAAGATTTGGTGAGTGGCCTTCTCCCCTGTTCAACTCAACGACACACCTACGACAACTATCTGGCGAGAATTCTATACAAGGATGATTGCCTCCTCCTCCGGCTAGTGCCTCACAGGCGATCAACTTAAGCTATATCAAGGGCTACATCGAGGCCACTACATCAAGTTGACCTACAAGGATGTTGGAGAAATCCTTGAACTTTGTTGAAGGCAAATTGGACTTGAGATGCCGAATCGGCACTTGCTGGGGAGATGATGAGGGTGCGCAACCGGAGAGGTTTAGAGATGTCAGGAACCTCTTCCCGAAAACCTATCATATCGGCCATCTCTCGACAAGAGCATTTTGTTCAAAAATGGCTCGAGGGACATCTTCACCTCCCAAGGTGATGTGGACCAAAGTCGTGGTCGCCATAAACAACTCATGGGCAAAATCATCTTTTCAATGCGTCCCGGGCGTTCTTTGAAGTAATCACCCTTCCATGAAGAGGCCCTTTGTCGGGGTTATCAATGTCATCCTCAGCCGTTATGAGGAGATTGATGAGCGGTAAACTGCGACCTCATCAAGGTGTCCAACACCTACGTCTTCACGGTCAACAACATCACCGCTTAGGGATGATATGGCCAAAGGACAACCAACAGTGAGGCAACAACTGGCTTTCCTTCTACTCTTGCGGTGGCCCTCTGCCAGCCGGCCAAAGGGTAAGAGGAAGGTCACCTACTTTGCCCATTGGGTTACAGTGAGGAGCCTACACCATGGGTAAATTTTGCTGAACATTTGATAAATTTGGACCATGACCCATATGAGCTGTGAGCCTCCTACCAAAAGCCTAAACACTCTCCCTCTCTCACCCCAAACAAAGCAAACCGGGAAACTGCCGCTCAAAGCGCCGTTGAGAAGGACCTCAACCTTCCAACCGGTGACCTCTCCAAAACCTCTAAACCTACCTCCCATTCCTCCAAACCCAAAACCAAACAAACCCTCCTACCCACGAGGAATCATTTGGCCTTCTAAGGTCTCATCCACTTTTGAGTGTCCCTTGCACATTTGTCTCCACCTACGACCGTTTCTCCGTGTTTGTTCTCCTGTGATTCCCACCACAACATCTCAATCACCAACTTCGCCTCTTCCACTCCTACTAAGTCCAAGCATGGCAAACGTTTTAAAAGTGCAAAGAAGAAGGTACATTTTGTAAAGCTCGGGTCTTCCTCTTCTCCTCCACCTTCTCCACCTTCGCCACCTGCCGCACTACCACTTCCACCTCTTCCTTCACCTTCTCCATCTGCTCCCATCCCAACAACACCACCACAGGCCATCATCTCACTACCTTTCTCACCGTCCTCCAAACGACCTATCTCTCCCTCTTCGACTGCCTACTCCCAAACGCCTCAAAACCAATCCCTATAACCACCTACACCTGAGGTGCGAGGCTCTGTCTGTCCGGGGAGCGGCGGGCCTAAACCCAACCATAGACTGACCCTTTCTTAGCACCTTGACTACCCCAGAGATTTCCTGTCGGCCTATGTCTGCGCGGTGAAATCATCTTTCAATGGGTGCCTTCTATGACCCTCTTCCTCCCTGGTCACAACTCTTCTTCTCCCACAACTCGGTTCAAGATCTTATGATCTTCACCAATGGGTTGCAATCCATAGACCTAGGCCTTCCCCTTCCACCAAATCGGACATCTCCCCTTCCTCTCTCACTAAACCGGTCTTCACCATTATCACGCCATCCTTCCATCCTTTTTCACCCCGTGGTCTACTTCATTGATGTAGTCCAACTTTGGCTTGACCCTCTCATCCCTCTTCTCTTCCTTTCTCCTAGCCTTTCCCCTTTCTTTTCTCCTCCCCTTCTTCATTCACCCCTTTCATATGTCATCTACATAGAAAGGCTCTTCCCTGTTCTCGTCTTCTAGCCTTCCTTCTCCCTCTATTGATGTTTCCTCCACCATCCATTCTCCTTCATCCTCTAGCCAATCCACGTCCCCCACCGGCCATCCTCCACCCTCCACCCAAGCCACCGGCCATCCCCCCCTCGGCAGAACCGTCATGAGTCATCGACTCGTCGATACCTATCTCTTGAGGTACATCCTAAATTTTGAAAGATTTTGAGGTCATCTCTGTTGACTGACCAAGGCCTACCCCAGCTCTCTGCGAGATGGTCTCACATCACCCATGTGCGGTGTTGCTCATGACTCAGTGATGGAAATTTCAAAGGGTGCAAGGCGCTTTTGATGCTGCCTACGATCCATCTCGGCCGCTTGCCCTTGCCAGCGGATCTCGGCCTCTTCCTCCAGGCGTCGCCGCATCTTCGAAACCAAGCTGGGACAACCTCGCCACTAAGATGATGCGGGTCGTCGACATGGTTGAAGGCGGCTACAAGCTTGTGCTTCCTCTCAGCCAGCCAAAATCGCTCGTTGCTCCTCAGTGCGGCGACGCGTAATCTCACGACCAAGCACTTGGCTTACTCATCGCAGGACGAAACTGCGAGCAGCCTCGTTTATTGATGCCTCGCTTGCGTCCATGAAGGAGGAGATGGCCGGACTCAACAATGATCAGCGGACCAAGCTCATTGAGCATAATGCTCGCTCAAGCGAGAAGAACAAAGAGCTCTCCTCGAATTGGCGATACTAAAGAAGAGCTAGCGGCAAACGAAGAGATTGCAAGACTTAAAGTAGCTGTTGACTCTAAATGGGCATCAAGAGGCTATGGGCAATCTTCATCGAGGCAAAGGCAAAGGTCGTGCATCATCTCGGTCATCTTAGGCAGTAGATAATATTTTGTATAATCTTTTACTAAACTTTGTAATTAAACAACTTGTTTAATTAACAATGTCTATGTTTTAAAACTTTCATGTTTATTATGAGCGCTTATTATGTGATTGCATGAAATTTAAACCTTGGTTTAAAGACATGTCCTATATTGCCTATTACGCCTATCTGCATGTCTTTAAATTGAGTCTCATTACAAGTGTCGATGCTTAATTTCTGTTTGTAAACACTTTGTAATTCTTGAATACAATGACCTTTATGTAAGTTCATCTAGGGCATGCTTATTTAATATATCAATCTTACAAGCATGTTATTACTAGACTTGAACATGGTCGATATTGTATTCGTAGGGTCATGGACTCAAGCAAATAGGAGGAGATTGTTGCATCTTAGCCTAGATTTGCTTGAATCCATAACCTAAGTCTAAGACAAGGTGACTAATGGGCTGCGTGTACGGTAGAGTGGCAACTTAGGGGCATAGCTTGAATAGCCTAGGATTGCTTATTGTATAGCCTTGAAGAAGATAGCCTATAGGACATCGGACGTCCTGCACAATAGGCAAACAATGCATCGTAAGATCTTTCGTTTGAATATCGGACAAGCTCATATCGGCCAAGCCTCATCGGCAATGTTGAAGAACCTTAAGAACGTCGATAAAGAAGGCTAGAAGACATGTCTGATTTGAGGCTTTCATTGACTTCGATGCAACGTTAACCCAAATCACATTCAATGAAGGTTTCCATTCTTGGCATACACTCGAGAAAGGACATTCCTCACAAAGCACAGGACCGCCTATTTTTAGCAAAGTGTCGGGAGACAGTGCAAGTACGAGCCGGCCTATCAGGAGTCAACAACGAGATTAGAGCATTAATTGCTCTTAAATTCAAATTAGAAGACCACCAACGGCTCAAGCTTCCTCCTACATATAAAGGAGACTCCATTGCTGCATTCAACATTAACAACTACAACTTGAATCTTCTTCATCTCTTCAAGTGCAAAAGCTTAAACGTCCTATCTGCATACTTCTTTGAAGAGCTTCATCTTAGACTCTAGTCCATTAAAGCTCTTCATTGATTGCAACACCTAGCTTTTCATAGCTCACGAGAATTGTATCTTATTGATATCAATTCTCCCACACAAACACTTGGTCAACAAAATTTTTGTACACAATCCATTAGAGATTTAGTTTGTAAAATATCTAGTGGAAAAACTTAGTACACGATTTTCAAATCCAAAGTTGACCACTTTGGTTGTGGACGTAGCACTTATTTATAAGTGTGAACCATATTAAATATTCTCTCTTTTTGTGTGATTGTGATTTGATTGTGTTGCTTTAAATTTCCAGATTTCCAATATAAGCTGCTATCTTGTCTGCCAAGATCGGCCATTCTCAACTTGTCTGTGCTTCCAAGACTTCCTTTGCAAAATTTTAAATCCCTAGTGAAGTAAGATTTTTGAATCAATTTCAAAAATTGGACATAGGCTATTCAACCCCCTTCTAGCCTATATAGAGCAACCTTGGACCTAACAATTGGTATCGAGCTTAACTCTTTGAAAACTAGTTTTAAAGATTAACCTCTTGAGAGATTAAAGATCATGGTTGCTCACCAAATGTTGGAAACCTCAAACGTGAACCATTGTCTGTCTTGGATGAAGTTCACTTTGACATCTGGAAAGATAAAGTTAAAAGACATATGAACTCAATTGACAAACGTTTGTGGAAATGTGTCACGGATGGACCGAGAATTCCAATGAAGCCTAATACAACGTGCGGTAGATCCAGCTGCGCACTGAAGTACCAAAGCCAGAAGAAGAGTGGGATGATGAAGACGGAAGAATGATGTCTGGATGGAAAGGCCATCAACATCATTACCAGTGTGTTGATATAAGTACTTATCGGATTATCAACTTGGACAAACCAAAGGAGATGTGGGAAGCCATCCTTGAATATCTTGAAGGTGATGGCGAGACAAAGAACAACAAATTATATACACTGCATCAGTTTGACTCCTTCAAAAGGATCCCAAAGAGTCTGCGAAGTGCCTATGACAGATTCTATGAGGAGTCAACTCTTGCTATTCATTAGGAAAGAAGTATGAAAAGAAAGAAATAAACATGAGATTTCTAAATGCACTAGAGCGGTCTATGGCATGTTAAAATCACTTGCCATGAAAGAGTCAAAAGATTTAAACAAATTGACTCTTAGAAACCTTTATGCTAGTCTTTCGGTTTATGAGCTTGAGATCCAACAAGCTCAAGAAATGGAAAAGAGTTTTAAAAACTTGTCCTTACCGCCATGTCTCTTGAACCTTCTGTTCAAAACACGATGAAACACCTTCTACTTCCGGTGAAGATGATGATATTCTTTACGACGAAGCCTTTGCTATGTTTGTAAAGAAATATCAACGTTTCAAAAGGTTTAATAAACCAATCATCACATAGGGTCTTCTCACAAAGCTGCCGTTCCTTATAAAACAAGCGCTCAACCAAAACATTCTCTCCTTATAAATCGAGACCATCAAAGGATAATGAGCTAGTTTGTTTTAACTTTAGAAACCAGGCCATTTTGCCTCTAAATGTCCAAAGCAAAATATGAATTTTATAAACGTCCGAAACTAAATTTCAAAAACAAAAAGGGATGGTGGTGAAGACATTGATGAAAGCAATCTGCCTACATGGTGTGACTTAGCCGATGAGGATGACTCTTGTGACTTTCTTGAAGAAGCCAACATATGCCTTATGGCCAGGGGAGTCACATGATTCGGTGAGGTCATTACCATTTCAACAAGATAGCCGGTGATGATGATGATGAGCTTAATGAACCTTGAGGGAGAGCTCATCAAAGCTAACAAAGACATCTTTGGAAGAATTTTCAAAATTCAAAGGCGCCTATGTGAAATTAGCCAAGAAGCATGAACTAGGCTGTCTCGAGAAATCAACCTTGATGTCTAAGATCAAAGATCTTGATAGCGACAAATTTGAAAGTATCAAATTGCAAAAAGAGAACAAAGCTTTGACGAAAAAGTGGATTTCCTACTTGAACACATCAAGAAGATAAATTCGAGAAAAATGACCTTCAAAAGGTTGTCAATACTTGGAATAACTCTAAAGGAAACTTTGATGCCATTCTCAAACCGAGAAAACTTTAGATGACAAAGCGGCATTGGTTTCCAAAGTGAGTTCAAAGTAGGTAGTTCTTCTAGTTCTCGAAAGGATGAGACATACGAAGTGATTCTGAAGAATTGGTTGTAGAAGTTTCTTATGACCGTGAGTCTCCCAAAAGACAAGGACTTGGCTTTAACAAAGTTCCTTTTGTTTATCCCAAGAACACAAAAGACAAGTCCAAAAAGCAATCACCCGACAATGACTGCTTTAATAGTGAGTCGAGCAACTAAAACTGCCATTAGTCACCCTAAGAAAGCAGGGATGACTAATAGCAAGTCTAGAAATTCTCGGCTCAAACCTATTAAATTTGTCAAAGGCAAGGCCTGATCCCAACTTGCCTATAAAAGGGTAAAAGAAGTGAATTCGAGATAAAAAGCTTAAAGGACATGTGCTGTAAATACAAAATCTTTTGATAAGAGGTCTACCTATGGTAAACCTAACATCAACAAGAAAAGGCATTATCGGCCTAAGTCCTATAGGCCAATTATCGGCAGAAAGATCATTCAAAAGGCTGGCGATAAGAAGCCTCAAAAGAAATCATTACTCATGTTGAAGGATTTCACAAATGCTCTTCTAAAAATGCCATGGTCATGAGATTCATGAATGCCTTCGAGATTCACACCTAAATCTAGAGGATTTACTCCTCCAAGGTTAAGCAGTGTGGATCCCAATTGCTAACCTTGAGGACCCAAAAATAAAAGGGGACCATATTCTTAAATGTCTATATTTCGAGGAATGCTTCATGGTGTCAATGAAGAAGAGAAAGATCTATGGTATCTAGGCAGTGGATGCTCAAAGCATATGGTGGTGATCCAAATCTTCTCTCAAGCATTGTTGAAGCAAAGGGTCCCTCGGTCATATTTGGAGATAACTCAAAGGGAAGACCATTGGTTATGGAAGTATAATCGGAGGCAATCTCTCCATCAACAAAGTCTCTCTAGTTGAAGGTTTAAAACAATCTGCTAAGCATATCACAATTACGTGATAAAGGTCTAACATGTCGAGTTTTCCTCAGTCAATGTCTCATAAAGGACAATGAGACATGTTCAACTATCTGACGAGGGATTCGAGAAAGGGAATGTCTATCTTTGTTGACCTAAATCTTTGTTGGAAGAAAATCAAATCTTTGCTTGGTTGCTAGGTCATCAGCGACAACAGGTGGTTGTGGCATAAAAGGCTTAGTCATCTCAATTTCAAATACACGGAGAAGCTATCAAAACAATCTAGTTGTCGGTTTGCCTAAAATATCGGTGAATCACATCTCTGCGAGCATGTCAAGCGGGCAAACTACATAAATCTTCCTTCAAAAGCAAGCCTTGCCATCAACAACGGACCTCTACGGCTCTTGTGGATGCATTTTGGACTGTAACTACTACAAGTCTTGGTGGCAGTATACTCTTGTGGTAGTTGATGATTACTCAAGATTTACTTGGGTAGAAATGATGTCCTCAAAGATGAAGCATATGACATCATTCTTGAACTCTTGAGAAGACTACAAACTCGGCTGGATGATATCTCGATGTCGGATCGGACAATGGAGCGAGTTCAAGAACAATGGTGTGCCAAATATTGTGATGACCAGGAATTGGTCACAATTTCTCTGCTTGGCACACCTCAACAAAATGGAGTTCTGAAAGGAAGAACAAAACTCATTGAAGCGGGGAAAGACAATGATTCTTTGAAGCCAAGCGCCTATGTATAGGCGGAAGGCGTGAACATTGCACGCTTCACACAAAACGAGTCCATCATAAATAAATTTCATAACAAAACTCCATATGAAATATGGAGAGCTCCCAACATTGGATTCTTTAAAATATTTGGTTGTAAATGCTATGTTCTTTACAATGGTAGAGAACATAGAGGTAAGTTGAATCCAAAAGTGATGAAGGAATTTTTAAGGATATGCCAAGTTTTCAACATACAGAGTTTATAATAAAACTTCACTTAAAGTTGTTGAATACGTACATGTTTCTTTTGATGAATTTGATTTCATTGGGCCACATTTGGCTCCTAAGGTTACTAATGATTCGATGAATATGAGGCAGTGCGAAACGACCTAATCGAATCTGTGATCCTCCTTCTTCACAAGATCTTCCAAGAGTCAACTTTTAGAATCCTCAAGCGAACCAACAAATGACTCTGAAAACCACGAATCCCCTTTGCCTTCCACACGAGAGTCATACAACCTACCTTGGAATTAACCTACCCTTTAGAAAACCAAGCTTCAGTTACTTCTACTTCTCAGAATCCAACTCTGCCGTCTGATAGGACAAGTTCAACTGCGAGAAGTTAGGGAAGTAAAAGATCATCCTATCACTCAAATCATTGGAGATCTTAATCTTTGGTGTTCAAACTAGACAAGCTTCAAGAATGAATGCATGTATTCTCTTGCATTTGTATCTAACATTGAACCCAGATTGATGAAGCTCTGGAAGATCCAAGGCGGGTGGAAGCTATGCAAGAAGAGCTAAACCAATTTGGCGATGCCAAGTGCGGTCACTAGTCCCTAGGCCTAAAGGACAACGGTTATTGGCACAAAGTGGGTTTTCGAAACAAAATGGATGAAAGCGGCAACATTACAAGAAAAAGGCAAGGCTGGTAGCCCAAGGATATAGCGGGGAGGAGGGTATTGACTATGATGAGACATTTGCCCCTGTTGCAAGATTAGAGGCTATCGATTATTCTTGGCCTATGCCTCTTACAAGGACTTCAAAGTTTATCAAATGGATGTAAAGAGTGCATTTAGAATGGAGAACTTCAAGAAGTCTATGTTGAGCAACCACTGGTTCATAAGCTGTTCAAGGAGAGAAGATGTCTACAAGTGAGGAAAGCCCTTTATGGACTTAAACAAGCTCCAAGAGCAGGTATGAGACCCTTTCAAAGTTCTTGATATCTCAAGGCTTTGTAAGAGGTCAAATTGACACTACTCTTTTCATTATGAAGCATAAAGGTCATTCCTTACTTGTTCAAATATATGTTGATGATATTATCTTTGGTTCTACTAATGAAAATCTTTGCTTTGAAAAGCTTATGCGAGAGTAAATTTGAGATGAGCATGATGGGAGAGCTCAACTTTTTCCTTGGTCTTCAAATTCAACAAAGTTCAAATGGTATCTTCATCAATCAAGCCAAATATGCGAAAGGATGTTATCAAGAAATTTGGTCTTGAGAATGCAAACCGGCTTGACTCCTATGGCTACTACTTGCCATCTTGACAAAGATGAGAAGGGCAAGAAAGTGGACATGACTCTCTGGAGGCATGATTGGTTCACTTTTATACTTAGCTGCTAGTAGGCGATATCATGTTTCTTTGTTTGTGTTTGTGCTAGGTTTCAAGCTGATCCAAAGGAGTCTCACCTCTGGCGATCAAAGAATCATCGGATATCGATAGATACTCCCAATTTGGGAACGGTATCCTAGAGATTCATCTTTTAATCTTATAGGCTATTCGATCTTGATTTTCTTTGCATGTAAAGTTGACGAGGGAAAAGCACAAGTGGGACATGTCAATTCTTAGGAAATAGACTTGTCTCATGGGCGCCAAGAAGCAAACCTCGTTTCAACTTCAACAAGCTGAGCGAGAATACATAGGCTGGCGGGTAGTGGCTGCTCACATTCTTTGTGGATCAAAAGCAACTAGTGGACTATGAGATCAAAGCGATGATTGTCCTATAATGTGTGACAACACATCGGCAATTCTCTCTCAAAATCTGTCATGCGCTCCAAAACAAAGCACATTGATGTGAGATATCACTTTCTTAAAGATCATGTTGAAAAAGGTAACATCGGCATGCAATATGTGCCTCTGAGAGAATCGGTGAGACATCTTCACAAAACCACTTGATTCAACCAGGTTTGCATATTTAAGAGGAGAGCTTGGTATGCTTGACCTCGATCCTTAATCCTTTCTAGCTAATTCTTTAAGTTATTTCATAAGCTGGCATTATTAAGCGCCTATGTGATCGGCCGATCTCAACTCTGTAGAGTAAATAGACAACCTTGGGTAAGTGACTATCTCCACATCGGCGGTCTTCGATAAAATAGGCGGACTTCGATAATATAGGAGACTTAAGGGCGCCATACGTGCGGTGACTCATCGGGTAATAAATGCGGACTTCAAATTTTATCAAATTCCATTTAGTGGCTGTCGAGAGGTATAAAAGGGTAAAATGCAGTAACTCTTCACAACTCTCAACAACCGCCATTTTAAACTTTCAAAACCTTTCAAGCTTCCGTCACAATCCTCTCAAATCGTCTCAAACCTCGAAATCTCAAGTTTTCATGCTTAAAATCATCAATGGTAAGGATTTCTACACCTTCTTGAGTCATTTAAATCGGGTTTAGGATCTTGTTTTGACCTAATTTAAGGTTTAAAAGCGTCACCATTGATGAGCGTGATATTGCGATTGTTGCTTGAATCATGCATTTGGGTGTAAAATGTGTTGTAGAGATTCTGTGGTACTATGTTTCGGTTTATATCGGTTTGTTTGCTTGAATCGACAAACTCGGTGAATTTGAAAACCCGATGATGAAGCTTCTTATATTTTGGTTCAATTTGTCTATATTTTGGGTTTTGATGCGAGCGATTACTTGTTTATGTTAATATCTGGCGATTTCTTGATTATCTGCTGATTCTTGCATATCTGCCGATTTCTATATATCTTTGTTCTCACATCTGCCGATCATGTAGGGAAAGTCTAAATCCTCAAAAGGCTGCTGCCACCACTTCATCTTCGCCTCTGCAAAGCTGACCAGGCTGCGTTGGCTGTGAGCTCAATCGGGATCCTTCAGGTCAAACTATCACCCGGGATGACCATAGACAGAGACTCCATCATTGCACATCTGGCGGTGATGCCCTTCTAAAAGATTTGGCGAGTGTGGCCTTCTCCCCTGTTCCAACTCAGCGGACACCTTACGGCAACTATCTAGGCGAGGAATTCTATACAAGGATGATTACGCCTCTCTCCACCTTCTAGTGCCTCGAGGCAGTCAACTTAAGCTATATCAAGGGCTACATCGAGGCACTACATCAAGTTGACCTACAAGGATGTTGGAGAAATCCTTGGGTACTGTTGAAGGCAAATTGGACTTGGCCGATCTTAGAATCGGCACACAGGAAATGATGAGGGGATGCGCGCCCCGAGAGAGGTTTTCGAGATGTCCGGGAACCTCTTCCCGGAAAACCTATCATATCGGCCATACGCTCGACAAGAGCATCTTATTCAAAAATGGCTCGAGGGACATCTTCACCTCCCAGCGGTGATGTGGACCAAAGCGTGGTCCTTCGCAAGCAACTCAGGCGGGCAAGATCATCTTCAATGCTATCCCAGGCGTTCTTTGAAGTCCAAGCTCACCCTCCATGAAGAGGCCCTTTGTAAGGGTTATTAATGTCATCCTCGCGTTATGAGGAGATTGATGAGTTGGTCGCCCGGCGACCTCATCAAGGTGTCCAACACCTACGTCTTCGGTCAACAACATCACCGTATCGGGATGATATGGCCAAAGGACAACCCGGTGAGAGCTGCTGGCTGGCTGCTTGCGCTGCTGGTGCTGGCTGCTTGCTCTCTTCTGGCTGGCTGCTCCGGTGGCCCTACACCCAAGCCGGCAAGGGTAAGAGGAAGGTCACCTATGCCATTGGTTACTGGAGGAGGAGGAGCCTACACCCATTGGGGCTGCTTTGAACATTTTGACCTCGGCGGGGATCATGATCCATATGAGCTGTGAGCCCCATCCAAAAGCCTAAACACTCTCCCTCTCTCACTCCCAAACTTAAGCAATCCGGAAGCACGCGCTCAAAGGCGTTGAGAAGGACATCATCCTTCCAACCGGTGACCTCTCCAAACCCTCTAAACCTACCTCCCGATCCTCCAAGCCAAAACCAAACAAACCCTCCTACCACCGGCGAATCATTTGGCCTTCCTAAGGTCTCATCCACACTAGTGTACGCAGGTGTCTCCACCCAGTTGTTTCTCCATGTTTGTTCCTCCAGCCAGTTCCCTCAGAATCATCTCCACCACCTTCCGCCTCTTCCATCCTACTAAGTCCAAGCATGGCAAGCGTTTTAAAAGAGTGCAAAGAAGAGGGTACATTTTTGGGAGCTGCCGATGCTTCACTTCTCCTCCACCTTCGCCACCTATGCCTACTACCACTACCTCCTCTTTGCTTCCTCACCTCCTCCATCGCTCCCATCCAAACAACCACCACAAACCATATATCTCACTGCCACCTCTTCTCAACCACCATCCTCCAACGCCTATCTCTCCCTCTTCGACACCTTACTCCCAAACGCCTCAAAACCAATCCCTAACCACCTACACCACGAGGTGCGGGGCTGCTGTCGCCGAGAGCGGCGGGCCTAAAACCATAAACCCGACCCTTTCTTAGCCACCCTTGACTACCCCAAGAGATTTCCCGGCCTATGTGCGGGGTGAAATCATCTTTCAATGGGGTGCCTCTATGACCCTCTTCCTCTGCTGGTCCCAACTCTTTTCTCCCACAACTCGGCGGTTCAAGATCTTATGATCTTCAACCAATGAGTTGCAATCCAGGACCTAGGCCTTCCCCTTCCCCAAATCGGACATCTCCCCTTCTCTCTCTGCCTAAACCCCGGTCTTCACCATTATCGGCCATCCTTCCATCCTTTTTCACCCGTGGTACACCTTCATTGATGTAGTCACCACTTTGGCTTCAACCCTCTCATCCCTATTCTCTTCCTTTCTCCTAGCCTTTCCCCTTTCTTTTCTCTCCCTTTCTTCATTCACCCCCTTTCTATGTCATCTACATAGAAAGGCTCTTTGTTCTGCGTCTTCTCTAGCCTTCCTTCCCTATTGATATTTCCTCCACCATCCATTCTCCTCATCCTCAGCCAATCCCTGTCCCCACCGGCCATCCTCCACCCTCGCCTACCCAAGCCACCGACCATCCTTCCCCCTCGCGGGACCATCGTCTCCTCCGGCGAGTCATCGACTCGTCGATACCTATGAGGCTGTCATAAATTTTTGAAAGATTTTGAGGTCATCTCTGTTGACTGACCAAGGCTGCCCAACTCTCTGCGGTCGGTCTCACATCACCCATGTGCGGTATTGCATGACAGTGATGGAGATTTCAAAGGGTGCAAAGGCCGCTTTGATGCTGCCTACGATCCATCTCGGCCCCAAGCGCCGCTCCCGGCCGGATCTCGGCCTCTTCCTCCAAGACATCGCCGTCTTCGAAACCAAGCTGGGACAACCTCGCCACTAAGATGATGCGGGTCATCGACATGGTTGGCGGCTACAAGCTTGTGCACTCTCAGCGCCCGGGCAAATCGCTGTTCACTCCTCCGTGCGGCGGCGCGTACTCTCACGACCAAGCGCAGCTTACTATCGCAAGGGCGCAAAACTGCGAGCACCGCCTCGGCTTTATTGATGCCTCGCTTGCGTCCATGAAGGAGGAGATGGCGGACTCAACAATGATCGGCGAGACCAAGCTCATTGAGCATAATGCTGCTCAAGCGAGAAGAACAAAGAGCTCTCCTCGATTGGCGACACTAAAGAAGAGCTAGCGGCGACAAGCGAAGAAATTGCAAGACTTAAGGCTGTGTTGACTCTAAATGGGCATCAAAGCTATGGGCAATCTTCATCAGGCAAAGGCAAAGGTCGTGCATCATCTAGGTCATCATCTCGTACCGGCCGATAATATTTTGTATAATCTTTTTGCTAAACTTTGTAATTAAACAACTTGTTTAATTAACAATGTCTATGTTTTAAAACTTTCATGTTTATTATGGCCTTATTATGTGATTGCATGAAATTTAAACCCTTGGTTTAAAGACATGTCCTATATTGCCTATTACGCCTATCTGCATGTCTTTAAATTCAGCTTCATTACAAGTGTCGATGCTTAATTTCTGTTTGTAAACACTTTGTAATTCTTGAATACAATGACCTTTATGTAAGTTCATCTAGGGCATGCTTATTTAATATATCAATCTTACAAGCATGTTGTTACTAGACTTGAACATGGTCAGCTGATATTGTATTCGTAGGGTCATGGACTCAAGCAAATAGGAGGAGATTGTTGCATATTAGCCTAGATTTGCTTGAATCCATAACCTAAGTCTAAGTCAAGGTGACTAATGGGCTGCGTGTACATTAGAGTGGCAACTTGTACTTAGGCATAGCTTGAATAGTTTAGGGTTGCAAATTTGTAAGTTGCCTTGAAGAAGATAGCCTAAGGATATCGGACATCCTCCTACATCAGGCAAGTATGCTTAAGCGAGTTCTTCAAGATATCGGACAAGTTCATCAAGCCAAGCCTCATCGGCAATGTTGAAGAACCTTAAGAACGTCGATAAAGAAGCGCCGAAGACATGTCTCGATTTGAGGCTTTCATTGACTTCGATGCAACGTTAACACGCAAATCACATTCAATGAAGGTTTCCATTCTTGGCATACACTCGAGAAAGGACATTCCTCACGCAACCGCAGACCGCCTATTTTTAGCAAAGTGTCGGGAGAGCGGCGCAAGCTACTGGCCGGCCTATCGAGTCAACAACAGTTAGAGCATTAATTGCTCTTAAATTCAAATTAGAAGACCACCACGGCTCCAAGCTTCCTCCTACATATAAAGGAGAATCCATTGCTGCATTCAATACACAACAACTACAACTCGAATCTTCTTCATCTTCTTCAAGTGCATTAAAGCTTAAGCGTCCTATCGTACTTCCTTCTTTGAAGAGCTTCAATCTAAGACGATCGTCCACTTAAAGCTCTTCCTTGATTGCAACACCTAGCTTTTCATAGCTCACTAGAATTGTATCTTATAGATATCAATTCTCCCACACACTTGGTCAACAAAATTTTTGTACACTATCCATTAGAGATTTAGTTTGTAAAATATCTAGTGGAAAAACTTAGTACACGTTTTTCAAATCCAAAGTTGACCACTTTGGTTGTGGACGTAGCACTTATTTATAAGTGTGAACCATATTAAATATTACGTCTCTTTAGTGTGATTATGATTTGATTGTGTTGTTTTAAATTTCAGTTTCCAATCTGTTAAGCTGCGATCTTGTCTGCCAAGATCGGCCATTCTCAACTTGTCGTGCTTCACAAGACTTCCGCCGCAAAATTTTTAAATCCCTAGTGAAGTAAGATTTTTGAATCAATTTCAAAAATTGGACATAGGCTATTCAACCCCCCCTTCTAGCCTATATAGAGCAACCTTGGACCTAACAGGATCAACCAGCTGGGGGAAATGGAGATTATGATCGTAGGTTGGGGAGGTTCTTGAAGATGAAACCTCGGTTATGATGGGGAGCGGACCCGATGAAGGCGAAAGGTGGATTGAGTCTTTGGAGAAGATTTTTGTGGCAATAGAGTGCAGAAGACAAAGTCAAGTTTGCGACATTCAAACTAGAGGATCGTGAGCACTGGTGGAAGGTGCTAGAGGCAAGTTGGGTGCGGATCGAGTGGCTCGCACATGGGAAATGTTTTTGAGGGAGTTTAGGAATCACTTTGTTACGGATGTGGTTCGGGCCAAGAAGGAGGTCGAATTTCTTAGTCTTGATCGGGGGCGATGACGATCGCTCGATACTCGCCAAGTATACCGAGTTGGCGGTATTGTGTTCACTTGATCCCAACAACGGAGAAAAAATTTACCGCTTTGTGAAAGGATTGAGGACAGAATACCGTAAGCAACTCTTACCACTTGAGTTGCCGAGTTATCAAAGTGCAGTGGACAAGGCTTATAAGATCGAGCATGATATAGAGGAGCACCGAGGCAAGATGGGTAGTACAAGTGGGAACTCGCAGGCATCGTAGTCGCAATGGAGGAGATCGAGCTCAAGTGGGACTAATAGGGGAAGTAACATTAGCCGACAGGGAGGACAATCTCGACAACAAACTGGGAATCAAGGAAATGTGGGCCGTGGATAGCGTGATGCTAGAGTTACTTGTGGGTATTGCAAGAAGAGTGGGCATAATGAGGAAAAGTGTTGGTTGAAGAATGGGAAGTGTTTGTTGTGTGGTGATGGCACACACTTTGTGAATTGTCCTAAGAACAAAGGGACACAACCGGGAGGTGTGCAACAAAATGCCGGGGTTAAAAGAGATAACGAGGGTCGCCCTAGAGTGCAAGGTAGAGTCTTTGCTTTAGACCAAAAGGGAGTCCCCGAGGCCCCTAATGTCATAGGAGTACTTTAGCCATCTCCAGTGAGAAAGCCCGAGTGTTAATAGACCCAGGGTCATCTCATTCTTATATTGCATCACATTTTGCTCATCATTTGCATGCTATACCTGAACTGTTACCGTATGTGTTGGAGGTGTCTACCCCGTTGAGGGAGTGCCATGTTACATTGGATGTCTATCGTGCTTGTGATGTGGTTGTTGATGACCATCACTTATCTGCGGATTTGGTTATATTGCCCATACGGGATTTCGATGTTATTCTGGGAATGGATTGGCTACATGCTCATCATGCTATTGTTGATTGTCGTAGGAAGTTAGTTACTTTTGAATTGCCAAATGTTCCTTCATTTGTGTTTTTGGGTGATAAGATAATGGGTGGAATTCAGCTCATTTCAGCTTTGAAGGCTCGAAAGTTGTTGTCTCATGGATGTTCGGGGTATTTGGCGTGTGTTGTGGATAGATCGCAAAAGGGTGTTGAGTTGGAGGATGTTCCTATTGTTCGTGAATTCTCGGATGTATTTGCAGCTGATTATGATTTGCCTCCAGACCGGGAGTTGGAGTTTTGTAATGAATTATTACCAGGGACTACACCGATTTCAAAGGCACCTTATCGCATGGCACCAGCTGAATTGAAAGAGTTGAAGGTACAATTGGAAGAGTTACTTGATCGAGGTTTTATTAAACCGAGTGTATCGCCGTGGGGTGCACCGGTGTTGTTTGTGAGAAAGAAGGACGGATCTTTGAGGTTATGCATTGATTATAGGGAATTGAATCAAGTGACCATTAAGAATAAGTATCCTCTTCCGCATATTGATGATTTGTTTGATCAACTTCAAGGTTCCGTAGTGTATTCTAAGTTTGATCTTAGGAGCGGATCAGTTGAAGGTTCGAGCTGAGGATATTCCTAAAACAGCCTTTCGGACTCGTTACGGGCACTTTGAATTTGTGGTCATGCCTTTTGGATTAACCAATGCTCCAGCTGTGTTTATGGATTTGATGAATAGAGTATTCCTGCCCTATCTTGATTGCTTTGTGGTCGTGTTCATTGATGACATTTTGGTTTATTCTAAGTCAGGGAAGAGCATGAAAATCACTTGAGGTTAGTTTTGACGGTGCTAAAGAAAAGAAGATGTTTGCTAAGTTTAGCAAGTGTGCCTTTTGGCTTGAGGAAGTGGCTTTAAGGCCACATTGTGTCGAAGGATGGTATAGCGGTTGACCGGCTAAGATCGAAGCGGTTGTGAGTTGGAAGAGACTCGAAGCGTAACGGAAGTTCGTAGCTTTTGGGTTTAGCGGGGTACTATCGGAGGTTTATAGAATGGTTTTCTAAGATTGCAACCCGTTGACTTCATTGACACAAAAGAATAAGGCTTTTGTTTGGAGCGATAAATGTGAAGTAAGCTTTCAAGAATTGAAAAAGAAATTGACTACCGCACCGGTTTTAGCCTTGCGAGCGGTCATGATGGGTTACTTATATACGGTGATGCTTCAAAGGAAGGTTTGGGATGTGTGTTGATGCGAGAGCGGAAGGGTTATAGCTTATGCTTCTCGCCGACTCGGTGTGAACAAAACTATCCGACTCATGACATGGAGTTAGCAACGATCATTTTTGCACTTCACAAGTGGAAGCATTATCTCTATGGGGCCAAATTTGAGGTATATCTTGATCATAAGAGCCTTAAGTATTTGTTTTCTCAAAGGAGTTGAATAATAGGCAAAGGAGATGGATGGAAAGGTTAAAGGACCATGATTGCACCATTTTATACCATCAGGGAAGGCCAATGTGGTGGCCGATGCTCTTAGTAGGAAGACTTATGTTTCTTGTTTGATGGCCCGAGAATGGAGAATGCTTGAGGATGTTCGGGATTGGGGTCCTTGTATGTCTAGCCATGGGGTGATATTTGCCAATATTCAAGCTACTTCGATTTTGCTTCGCGAATTAAAGAAACTCGAGAGTGATCGGTTTGAAAAAGTGATTGAGGGTTTAGATGAAATAAGGCGGTGGATTTTTCTCGGAATAGTGATGGTGTTCTTTTGTTTCGAGGAAGAGTTTGCGTGCGGATATTGAGGATGTTAAGCGGCAAGTTTTGGATGAGGCACATAAGTCTGAGTATACGATTCATCCCGGGAGTACAAAGATGTATAGGGACTTAAAGAAGAACTTTTGGTGGAATGGAATGAAAAGAGAGATAGCTGAATTCGTTTCGAGGTGTTTGACTTGCCAAAGGGTAAAGGCAGAGCATCAATGACCAGCGGGATTGTTGCAACCGTTGGAGATTCCGGAATGGAAATGGGAGAACATAGCCATGGATTTTGTGACTGGGTTACCACGGACTCGACAAGGTCATGATTCTATTTGGGTTATTGTTGATCGATTGACCAAGTCAGCCCATTTTCTCCCTATGGCGATGACTTATTCTATAGAGAGGCTTGCTACTTTGTATATCCAAGAAATTGTGAGGCTTCATGGGGTTCCTGTTAGCATTGTGTCGGATAGAGATCCTCGATTTACATCACGGTTTTGGCGGGCGCTTGAGAATGCATTGGGTTCGAGGTTAACACTTAGTACGACATTTCACCCTGAGACGGATGGCGGTCAGAGAGAACTATTCAAACGCTTGAGGACATGTTAAGGGCTTGTTCTATGGACTTTAAAGGCAATTGGGATTCACATGTACCGTTGATAGAGTTTGCCTACAACAACAGTTACCATTCGAGCATTGGTATAGCACCTTATGAGGCACTCTATGGAAGGAAGTGTCGTTCCCCGATCTGTTGGGATGAGGTTGGAGAAGCAAGGTTATGGGGACCCGATATGGTTCACGAGTCAGCCGAGAATGTAAAGATTATTCGGGAGAGGTTGAGAACGGCGCAGAGTAGACAGAAGAGCTACGCAGACAATAGGCGACGAGACCTTGAGTTTGAGGTTGGTGATCGTGTATTCTTGAAGGTGTCGCCTCGAATTGGGGTTAAAAGATTTGGGAAGAAAGGAAAATTGACGCTGAGGTTTATTGGGCCTTTTGAGATTTTGGAAAGAATTGGGAAATTAGCGTATAGGCTTGCATTGCCACCTTGGATGTCGGGTATTCATGCCGTGTTTCATGTCTCAATGTTGAGGAAATATTTATCGGACGCATCGCACATTTTGGAGTATGAACCGGTAGATTTATCGACTGATCTCTCCTATGTTGAAGAACCTGTGAGGATACTTGACACAAAAGAACATGTCCTAAGGACCAAGACTATTCATCTTGTGAAGGTTTTGTGGCGAAGTCACAACGTTGAGGAAGCCACATGGGAATTGGAACAAGAGATGCGTGAGAAGTATCCATCTTTGTTCAAGGAGATTGGTAAGTAAATTCGTGGGCGAATTTATTCTAAGGGGGTGAGAATGTAACACCCGCATCATTCATAACATTTGTGTGCATCGTGTTTGTTTACTTTATTAAGTATCATGGTCATTTCTTGTATCTTCTTCATCCTAATGTGTTTGCATTTGTGTTGATTTCATATTCCTCTTATGCCTTGTTTGGTGTTTAAGTTCTTACAACCATTGGTACTTATTTTGGATCACGTTTCTAACCTTGTTAGAGGTTGTTCTATTTGGGTTTCTTTATGTCTTGGACTTGGTTTGAACTTAGAATCACTTTGGAACATTTTGGAACACTTTTGTAACAAATGTTCTTCCTGAGGCGCGCCTTAGCGCCACTTTTTAGCGCCTTAGCGCGCAACATTCTGGATTTGAGACAGCAGGCATAGCGCCTTAGCGCTGGCCTGGCGCGCGATGCCTTAGCGCCACTTTTAGCGCTTAGCGCATAACATTCGGATTCTTGGCGGAGGCATAGCGCCATAGCGCTTCAGCGCCTGCGCCTTGGCCTTAGCGAAACCTTAGCGGAATTGCGGCGGCGCCTAGCGCTAAGCGCCTTAGCGCCACTTATGCAGCGCCTTAGCGCGACCCCGATGACAGCTTACGGGATTTTTAAGTTTTGACCATTTTGACTCCAAATCCTTGGCTAGGATTGAGCCACGTCCTCCACCTCTTTGACCAGGCATCTTGGACCCTTAAAACACCATGGGAGACATGAAACTCTCCTCATTTCACCATTGTCATCTTCAAAACTTAGAGAGAAGATTGAGAGAGTTCTTGAGAGAGAAAGTGAGCTAATTTGCTCAATTGTTGCCCAAATCACAATCCGATTTCACCATTGTGGAGCTACCAACTAGGAGAACACAATCCTTGGTTTGCATGTGGGTTTCTTAGAGATTTTCTTGGTTGAACTCTTCAAGAGGTAAGCTACTACCCCTCTCCTTCTCTAATTATGTCTTGTATGACATCTTAGCCTTGCAAAATGGCATTTATATGTTGAAATCAACATGTTAGAGTATGTTTTGTTGTTGAGCCATGTGAAATTCGTGGATGACATATTTTGCATGTTAAAAGACTTGTTTTGTCTTGGTTGATACACATAGAAATGGTATCATTTGTTAATATTGAAGTATTATGGCTTCTCTTCGATTCGAACTCATTAGAAACGAATAAAGACTCTAACGGAGTCAAATAGGATTTCATAATTGATGAGACCACGTGTGTGACTTGGGGATTCCGTTGTGATACGAGAGTTTTGTCGGGAAAATTAGTTACCCGAAATTGTGCATGATGTTGTTGTTTAACTCTCGTAAATATTATGAGATGGTTGATTATGTGAGTAGGATTATTATGACCTACTTGAGACATTCATTTTAAATGTTGTTGTGCTCCACATTTTGGAGTTTGATTTATTTTTGAGAATGTCAAGTAAACATCTACTTGTACCTTTGTTATGTCCATTGATTATTTGTTGGCGGTGTATTGACGCTCGATTATTGCGGGAGCCGGGGCTACGTAATAGTTGAAGGCCAATACACTGGGCCTCGCCTTACCATTGGCCGCGGTAGGGGCGTAGCGCCATTTGTTGTATGGAATAAACGCAACCTTGGTAAGCTATTCCGTGGTTGATTCTTGGGTTGTAGGGACTAAGATCACCCGTCAACGTGAATACAGAAAATGGTTCACACAGTATTGGTTATTGAGTATTGGTTAACGGTTTTGATTCGTCGATCGAGCACGTCAACAACGGCTCCTACATTGGTATATTATATGTTGGTTGGTTGGAAGTATTGGGTATATTGGAGGTGTACCTCAATATTGTATCCTTTTAGAATGTGTTTACTTATCGCACTTATATGGTTCCTACATATGCGAATGTTGGTCATGGTTTCCAAGCGGTATGGGTCGGTTAGATCGTTGAGCCTCGTGTAGTGTAGGGTAACGTGTTGTTATGAGATGCTTATATTGCTATGCATGTAGATTGATGAAATCTTGTTATAGCCTGTATTACTTGTTCTTATTATTGTCTTGCATCTCGTATGACATATTGTTGCATTAGTAGCTTATTGAGTTTTAAACTCACCTCGTTCAATGTTTATTTGTTTTCCTTAGATCACGGTCCGACGAGGAACCCTTAGTTGAGTCTTGGCTTCGTCTCGGAATTTTCTGCAGGTTGTTCTTTTGGGCATTGGTATTTATTTTGGTGAGGCCGAGGGAATACAATGTTACTTAAACTTTGTAATGTTGGGTAGTGTGTGGTCTTTATGACTGTAATATTCTTTTGTTTGTGCCGACACGGTTGTCGTGCGTGATGTAATTATTAATATTCGTTACTTCCGCATACTCTGATTTGAAGTTGTTATGGTCTCCGAGCTCGTTGCTCGTGGAGGTTTATGTTATATGTTTAATTTTACACTCAAACCAAGTTTTAAATCAGTCCAGTTTTCGGCTTGTTATTAATGTCGATGATGTGTTGACATGGTTTTCAAAGAAAAGTATCGCACGTGCATTACAAGGTTTTGTGCATATGCTTCATACTTGCATCTCTTGCACATGGAATTTTTATTATGCGTATTTCATGAGTCCCGTTCGCGGTCCGACTCGGGATTCCATGTAGGAGTCCGGGTGCGGGTCGCGACATACCAGCTATTTGAACAACGCCTAATATTCTCTTCTCACAACAAATCTATCGAGTTGAAACTATAGGAAGATACCTCAATCAATTTTGAGTACATCTTCCAATGTATTTTCGATAGATTTGATTTTGCTTTCTTAGTCTCTCCTTTTTCTTTCCTAAGGAGATTGCTGGGATAGAGAGTCTAGGTTGATGTATTAAGCATGTTTGTCCTTGAGAAAACCTCTGCTGAATTTTAATATAAATCATATTTTTATTACATTCAGCCTTTACTTATCTTTCATGTAATATTCGACATATCTTGTGCAATCTGGTTATGGAAAGTAATTGATGCATCTAATATAAGATTTTAGTTAACTGTTATGATAGACTTGTACATATTCTCTCACAGTTACTTCAATCTTATTTGTTATACTTATGCTGTTTATTCTTCCGCTGGTTAATCTCTTAACTACCAGCCAAGTATAACAACATCTTCCTATTACCTGTTCTTCAAAACTACCGATACACATCGTCCGATATAACAACATCGGCTGAGTTGCTAGAACTAGGAAGATGGCCTATCCTTGTTAGTTATTTCATCCATGTTTTCCAACGAAAAAATTAAATTAGGATGAAATTTTTAACAATACGTAGTATAGGCTATTCACCCCCCCTCTAGCCTATACTTTGAGCACATCATCTTGGACCTAACAAGGGGTTATAGCGCTAAGTGTTGTACGGGATAAACGCGACCTTGGTAAGCTATACCGTGATTATTTCTCGGGTCATGGGGACCGAGTCGTCACGTTGACGTGAATACAGAAAACGGTTCACTATGATTCTTGGTTATGGATTCAATGATCGAGAACGACATCAACGGTTTTTACTTTGGTATTATTGGTTGGTTGGTTAGAAGTTTGTATGTCAGAGGTGTACCTCGATAGTATCCTTTTATATGTGTTTACATACCACTCTTATATGAGATGCATGCTATGTGATGTGTTACCATGAGATACTTGTTATCTACGATACCTTGAGATTTATCATGATATGACAAACAATAGTATACTTGTTCTTATTAATGCACACATCTCGCATACCATGTTGTTGCATTAGTAGCTTATTGAGTTTTAAACTCACCTCATCTATTGTTTATTTGTTTTCCTTAGATCCTGCAACGGTGAGAAACCCTCAGTAAGCTTGCATCGTCTTCAGTGAGCTCGTCAGGCATTCTTTTGGGTAGTTGCTCCTTGAGCCTCGGTATTTTCTTTTGGTGAGGTCGAGGGGTACACGTTATATAAATGATGTATTGCTGGGTAGTCGTCTTTGTATTCGATACTTGTTTTATTATTCTTTTGCAACGTCGGCATGGTTGCCGAGCTTGGTGTAAATTGTTAACTTTTATATTCCGCGCATTCTGATATGTTATTTTGTTTATCCTGAGCTCTATAGCTCGTGGGTTTGTTGGCTAGCTCATATGTTTTTCTGGCTTGTCGTATCGCCGTTGAGGTTTGGTTTTTCTTTTAAAAATCATACACTTGCATTACAGGGTTTTTGCACGAAAATGACTTTTGAAATATGCATTTTGTGTTCTTGTTTCACGGTCCGGACGAGGTTCCACATAGGATCTCGAGTCGGGTCGTGACAGTGGGTGAGCTTGTGAGGGAGAATGGGTGAAGGATGGCTGGTGGACCAGGTTAGAAGGATGGCTAGATGGAGCGGGCGAAGAGGATGACTGGTGGGTGGTCTATGAGTTGAAGTGTGCTAGAAAGGGTGAAAGATTGGCTAGGTCCAGCAGGGTCCATCCATAAAGGACACGGGTCAGACTTGGCTGGATGGAGGCGACGTGGCACGCTGGAGGGACAACACCGCATTAATGAGCAAAATTTAAAATTGCTCCGGTGCCCCCTGTCTTCTTTTCTTGCCTGCCGAAGTCCTTCCCCCTCCAGGATTCTCATTTAAGTCCTCTGTTAGCTCTGTTTTCCCACCATTAGCACATTTTGCCTTGGCTGACTTGACGGACTTTGATAGAATAAATTGTAGCTCAACTTTAAAGCCCAAAATTTCCTCAAACTTTGTGCTAAACTCTGTGAATGCTCATTAATATCTTGGAAACCTACATTAAAGCACAAATACCCAAATAATAATATTTCGAAGCATAATTAACTTTAAAATAGCACAAAATAAAAGGAATTAAAGCAAAAATTCATGGAAATCTTGAGCTTATCAAATTGTTATTATGGTAAAATTGTGGAATTCAGCCTTGATAAGATGTTTACTAGGATGATATGATTATGGGTATGTGTTAATAAAGTATATTGGTTGTTATATGAACCTTGAATGCGTTATTAATCGATTGTATACTTGAATTTGTAAAACCGGTGAAAAACTAGTTGAATTCAAGTGTGTAACTTGGCTATGAAAGTGAGGTTGTGACTTGAAATTGAGTTGTTTGATATGTGTAACTTGGTACTTGTGTTAATTTGTGAATATGGAAATCGAATTAATCCCTGAGGGATAAACAAAATTTTGGAATTTGTAAACGAAAGTGCACAAACGAATGATATCTTTCAGGGGGTTTTAGTTGACCACCGACTATCACGGGGCAGAGTGCAGTGATAGTCGGGTTATGGCGACCTAAATCTGGTCTGCCTCCCTATTTTGACAAAAATAGGGCCTTACAGTACGTAGATTATTGGATAAGAGTAGTGTATCTCTTGATTGCCAAGGTTGTAAGGACTTGGCTTCATGTTGACCTATTCCGCAGAATATATGAATTATATGAGTCGAAACGACATAATATGAACTTCAAGATCAAGTGATGTTATAAGGGGAGCTGATTAATCAGAGGTGTGCCTTGACTTCTATATCCTGATGTATATGATCTCGTGATGTTATTACTTGTTTTTATACGTGATATGAAATGTTGGTTAGCTCATTGCTTTGTAAGTTGGTCATTACTTCCAACTGGTATGGGACAGTTGCCGGTCGTAAGCCTTCTTGTGCTGGTAATGAGACTTGGTTGCTATAAGTTATAATGATCTTATGTTCCTACATATTAGCATCTATTAGGAATATTCATGTAAAACAACTGATATATAGTTTGTATATTCCAACACAGTGATTTGCTTGTTCCCATTACAACGCATGTTTCACAAGTGACTAAAAAGGCTACATATCGGTTAGTGTGGCAACTTGCTGAAACATTGCTTAAGTCATTAGACTAAGAAGTCTTTGTACATGTCCGAGTCTATGTCCTACCAAGTAATGATGACTTTTCATATGGATTAGCTCTACTAGCGCCAGCAGACATTCCTACCAGCAATCTTTACCCCAGCAGTCCTACAATCGGCAGATCCCAGTATCAGCCATGCTCTTCATCAGACAACTGCAAGAATGCTGATAATTGTCAAGAGGATCTTCGGTCATTCTCCAAGCTGCAATTCAAAATAGATCCGTTATAAGATCTTCCTGACAGCTCAAGATACGCATCGATGTCTGCACCTTCACGATTATCCAGAAGACATTTCCTCTTCTGTGTTTGGTCCCAGACTTCAAGACACATCCAGACAAAAGACCAAACACTGTGCGCTTCTATCAATCAGGACTACGTGTCACGTCCCATCCATTTAGCTTGATTCCCAGACAGACTTCAAGACAAATCTCACACGAAGGTCTTTGGCCAACAGTTTCTTCAGTACACTCTGATGATCTGATAAATCAACACTTTCCAACGGGAAAAAATCTATCCAAGCTCCAATGACTTTTTCATCTTCTTAGCCTATAAAAAAATCTCTCATCCTTCATCCATGTGCGCGAAGCTTCAAGAAAAGAACACTTAGAGTTGAAAAAACACAAGTGTAAGAACAAACACTTTGTGGGAGAGAAATATGAAATTCCTAAGGTAAAGAAGCTTAGCTTAATCAAGAACTTCTTTCTTTCTTGATTTGAGTTCTTTCTTCCTTCGAAAGACTCAATCTCTTTAGCAACTATATTTCAAATCCATAGCTAGAGACTAAGCATCCTGCTCATCGTTGAAGACTGACCAAGCTTGAAGATATCCGATGAAGAACCAGAGCCCAATAATCCATACTGCATTCATATCGGCAGACTTATACTTCATTATAAGGGCTGTTGATTGTGCAATAAACTGTCATCACATTTGGCCGAGTTCTTTGCACTCAGTTGTTCAAATACTAGTTATTTGAACAACACATAATATTCTCTTCTCACAACAAATTTATCTAGTTGATACTACAGGAAGACAACAAGATAAATGTTGACTACATCTTTCAATGTATTTTAAGTAAATTTGATTCGCTTTCTGTACACACCCAGAATTCGTACACCTACATTATACGAATTATCCTATAAACAAATGTTTATTTACAAATGAACTAACACTTGTTTCTATGACCATTTCAGGAAACAACCTATCAAATCGGACTAACGACATTCGCAAATGCAAACAACTTCAGTTAGATCAACATCAAGGGTCCAGACTAAAGATACACAGCTTAGAAGAGCCAAAGTACAAGACACAAAGCCTGGAAAAAACCAAAAAATAGTTTTGGTGCATTGAAGCCTTGCATGGTGCGCTGAGACAACCAAACATGGTTTGGTGTACGGGCACCAAGCCAGGTGCACCACGCACCAACAAGATATTTCCCCCAAAGTTAAGCCGCCTGGATGCTGAAGACTTTGAAGGCTAAAACGAAGCTTCTTGCAAACTTGGCCCGAAGAGTAACTCACAAATATCTCTCCCTCAGCTCCTATAAATAGAGCTCTCAGCTCTCTCCCTCAACAGAACAATCAACTCTCTCCCAAGAGATCACACACACACACACACACACACACACTCCCATCTCTCTCTTTCAATGAAAGAAGAAAGAACGAAAAGAAGAGTTATCAAACCCTTCCACTTTCATACACATATACAATACACATAACACAAACACAAAACGTAAGTCTTCCTTTCCTTGTATTGGTAGCAGCGGAAGCACAACGGTTAGGCTACGAGCTAGCTTGATCCAATATAACACAACAGCCTAGAACTTGGCCTAAATTTTATAAAACGACAGAAGGTAACCCCTTCCGTTCGTTAATCCATTTAAGTATGTAAATGAATATATATTTGAAGTATGTACATATTTATTTCAATACATTTAATATGTAAATACATGTATTATATTTGTACATTATAAATAGAGATATGAATACTCTGTAATACATTTTCATTCACATAAAATAACAAACCTATAATATTTAAATACGAGCATGCGAATATGTAGAGACCGAAAGGGGAAAATGGGTACGTAAAACCTTCCCAAATTGTAACTTGGCCCCCGAACCCACAATCTCAAATTTCCTCCCGTTTACTTCATAAACGAGAGTGGCGACTCTGTTTTAAAAATAAATGTGTTTTTTTACGTTTATCGAACACACAAATCACATAAGGAAGTCCAAGAGCGAAAAAAGGCCGGCGAAAATGATCTGCTGATCGGGGAGCTCATAGTGGCAACTCTGCTGGGGACGATTTGTTTTTAAATAAATTTTAAAAAAAAGCCAGACTCATTTTTTATACGTAATTGCATGCTCACATATTTAAATATCGCGGGTTTGTTTGATTCTTATAACATGACAAAAATGTTATTTTTGTAATATATATACTACTCTGTCCATACTCACCCCTGCAGGTACAAATTTATTTATTCTTTATTTGTAGATTTATTCAGGCATTAATGCCCATCATTCAATTGTACATTCATTTATGTCTTTTTCATTTTAAAAAATAGGACACACACATTTTTTTTTTTTTTAGGGAAACAGGGACGGCACCCTGCTAAATATTATTAAATAAAAAAAAATTACAAACTTGAGGGGGACAACCAGCCTGGCCCTTATAAGAGGGAGGACAAAGGAGCCTAACCTCGAAATGGAAATACAAAGAAATAAAAGAAAGAAACACCTAAGAAATTCGAACATTTGGGATATCTCTAGCTTCAAGGGAAATAAGGCCTCTGGAAAGGCGAGGAATATCATGGCCATTTGGAAAATTGAGATCATCCTTAGAATCACAGGCCAAATTCGCAAGACTGTCAGCCACTTTGTTAGCTTCCCGAAAACAATGCTTGAACAAGAAACGACAATCAGATTGAATGTGAAGGATCTCTCTAAACAAGTAGGAATATTTCCAAAGGGGGGAGTGACCCGAGGATAAACAGTCATAAATAACTTTAGAATCTGTTTTGATAATGGCATTGTTAGGTCCAAGGTTGCTCAAGATAGGCTAGAAGGGGGGGTTGAATAGCCTATGTCCAATTTTTGAAAAATGATTCAAAAATCTACTTCACTTTAAGTTAGAAAAGATTTGCAGGCGGAAGACTTGTGAAGCATAGGACAAGTTGAGAATGGCTGATCTTCACAGGTCAAGATCAGCAGTTCTCAATAGTTTGGAAATCTGGAAAGTTAAGCAACACAAATAATCACAATCACACACAAGTAGACAGAGTATTTAATATGGTTCACACTTATAAATAAGTGCTACGTCCACAACCAAAGTGGTCAACTTTGGATTTGAAAATCGTGTACTATGTTTTTCCACTAGATATTTTACAAACTAAATCTCTAATGGATTGTGTACAAAAATTTTGTTGACCAAGTGTTTGTGTGGGAGAATTGATATCAATAAGATACAATTCTCATGAGCTATGAAAAGCTAAGTGTTGCAATCAATGAAGAGCTTTTAATGGACTAGACGTCTAAGTATGAAGCTCTTCAATGAATGTATACAGATAGGACGTTTTTGAATTAATGCACTTGAAGAAGATGAAGATTCAGAGTAGAGGTTGTTGAAGAGTATTGAATGCAGCAATGGAGTCTCCTTTTATATGCAGGAGGAAGCTTGGAGCCGTTGGTGATCTTCTAATTTGAATTTAAGAGCAATTAATGCTCTAATCTGGTTGTTGACTCCTGATAGGCTGTCCTGCAGAGTTCAGTCTGTCTCCTGACACTTTGCCAAAAATAGGTGGACTATGTTTGCAGGCAGAGAGTCCTTTTCTGATTGTATGCCAAGAGAGGAAAGCTTCATTGAATGTGATTTGCAGGTTAACGTTACATCGAAGTCAATGAAGTCTTCAAATCAGGACATGTCTTAGGCTGAAGACTATCGGACGTTCTTGAGGTCTTCAACATTGCTGATGAAGCTTGGCTGATATGAGCTTGTCCGATATCCAAAAGGAAGACTGCTGATTCAAAATTTGTCTATTGTGCAGAGGATGTCCGATGTCCTATAGGCTATCTTCTTCAAGACTTATACAATTAGCAACCCTAAGTTATTCAAGCTATGCCTAAGTACAAGTTGCCACACTAACGGATACGCAGGCCCATTAGTCACCTTGACTTAGACTTAGGTTATGGATTCAAGCAAATCTAGACAAAATACAACAATCTCCTCCTATTTGCTTGAGTCCATGACCTTACGAATACAATATCAGTGGACCATGTTCAAGTCTAGTAATAGCATGCTTGAAAGATAGATTTATTAAATAAGCATGCCCTAGATGAACTTACAAAGAGGTCATTGTATTCAAACATTACAAAGTGTTTACAAATAGGAAATTTAAGCATAGGACACTTGTAATAACACTGAATTTAAAGACATGCAGACAGGCAGAATAGGCAATATAGGACATGTCTTTAAACCAGTGGTTTAAATTTCATGCATTCTTATAATAAGCAGTTCATAATAAAGCATGTAAATTTTAAAACAGACAATGTTAATTAAACAAGTTGTTTAATTACAAAGTTTAGCAAAAAGGTTATACAAAGTTCATCGACCAGTTCGAGAGGATGACCTAGATGATGCACGACCTTTGCCTTTGCCTGATGAAGATTGCCCATAGCCTCTTGATGCCCATTTAGAGTCAACAGCAGCCTTGAGTCTTGCAATTTCTTCTTTGGCTTCTGCTAACTCCTCCTTAGTATCTGCCAATTCGGAGGAGAGACGCTTGTTCTTCTGTTTCAGCAGAGCATTTCGCTCAATGAGCTCAGTCCGCTGATCATTGTTAAGTCTAGCTATCTCCTCCTTCATGGACGCAAGCGAGGTATCAATGAAGGCTAGGCGGTGCTCAGTAGTTTTATGCTCTTTGCGATAGAAAGCCAAGTGCTTTGAAGTGAGACTGCGCGTCGCCCGCACTGAGGAGTGAACAGAGCGATTTGCACGTCGTTGAGATTGAAGCACAAGCTTGTAGCCATTGTCAATCATGTCTATGGTCTGCAGCATCCCTTTGGATATATTCACCCAATTCTCGGTGAAAATGGCAGTGTGTGCTGAGGAAGTTGCTGAGATATGGCTGGCTAAAGCAGTTTGGGAGGCAGAGATGGAGCGCAGGCAGGCATCAAAGGCGGCCTTGGCACCCTTAGAAATTTCCATGACTTGGGTCATGCAGTCAGCCTGGACATGGGTGATGTGGGACTGATCTGCAGAGAGCTGGTGCAGGGCCTTTGTAAGGTCAGCCGAGATGACCTCAAAATTCTTCAAAAAATCCTCAACATCAGAAGCTCGATAGTGGCCCGGAGGGGAAGGAGGCTGGCTGGCTGGAGAGGAGGATGGGTCAGCTGAGGGATGAGGATGACTGGTGAAGGAAGGAGGTTGGCTGGTGGCTTGGTCAGGGAAGGTGGGAGGATGGCTAGTAGAAGACTGGGATTGGCTGGAGGATGTTGGAGAAAGGCTAGCGGAGGAGAGGGAAACATGGCTGGTAGAGGGTTGGGATTAGCTGGGGTAGGTCAGGCGAAGGGAAGGATAGTTGGGAAGGATGAGAGGGGTAGGGGATCGAGTCCTCAGACGAGGAATGAAGAAAGGAGTAGTGATATAGGTGGAAGAGGGAGGTGAATGGAATAGAAGAGGTATGAGAGGATTAAAGCCTAAAAATGTGGTGACTACTTCAAAGAAGTTGTAGACCACAGTGAAGGGGAAGGGCGGTATGAGAGTGAAGACGGGGGTTTAGGCAGAGAGAGGAATGGAGAGATGTCTGATTTGGTTGGACGGGGAAGGCCAAGGTCCCTGTGAATGGCAACCCATTGGGTGAAGATCATGAGATCTTGAACCACTGAGTTGTGATAGAAGAATTGCTGGGACCAGGCAGGGGGAAGAGGGTCATAATAAGCACCCCATTGGAGGATGATGTCACCTGCAGACATGGACTGGCAGGGAATCCTCTTAGGGTAGTCTAAGGTGGAGAGGAAAGGGTTAGAATCGGCAGCGTTGGGTTTAGGTCTGCTGTCTCTGAAGGACAGCAGATCCTCGCACCTCGTGTAGGTGGCTGTATGGGTTGGTTTTGATTCTTTTGGGGGTAGGAGGAGTGGAGGAAGAAGAGAGAGAACGTTTGGAAGATGGCTGATGAGAGGTGGTTTCAGGTGTGGGAGATGACTCTTGGGTAGGAGTTGGTTTGATGGGAGTTGATTTAGGAGGGGAAGATAGTGGTGAAGTTGTAGACTGAGTTGGTGAAAGTGGTGGAGAAGAGGGTTTATCAGCAGTCCCTGAGAAGTGAACTTGCTTCTTGGCACTCTTCTTGTAGCGTTTGCCATGTTTGGACTTTGTAGGTGTGGAAGAGGCAGAAGTAGGTGGTGGAGAGGTGGTAGAGGGGACTCGAGGAGAAACAAACAGAGAGGATCGACGGGTTAAACCTGTTTGGGAAACAAAGGGGTAGAGGTGGTGGAGTGGAAGGAGTTGTGGAGGTAACTTGGGAAGTCCAAAGGACTCATCGATGAGCAAGATGGTTTGTTTGGGTTTGGGTTTGGATGGTTTTGAGGATGTGGTTGTGGTTTTAGGAGGAGATCACCGGTTTGGAAAGGTCGGTGGTTTGAAGGTGAAGTATCCTTCTCAACCTCAGCCTTGGTTCCGCGATTTTGGGATTGTTTGAGTTTTGGAGTGAGAGAGGAAGAGTGTTTGGGCTTTTGGATGGAGGCTCAAGGCTCATAGGGTCATGGTCCAATCTGCCGAGGTCAAAGTCCTCAGCAGATCGCACCAATAGGTTTGGGCTCCTCTCTCGGTAGTGCCAGCAGATGACCTTCCTCTTACCCTTGCCGGCTTGGGTAGAGGGCCACCAAGAGCTTGAAGCAGCGTAGCAGCAGAGCGAGCAGGCCAGCGGCTTCAGCGTTGGTTGTCCTTTGGCCATATCATCCCGATAACGGGTGATGTTGTTGGTCGTGAAGACGTAGGTGTTAGACACCTTGATGAGGTCGTCATTAATGACTAGCTCATCAATTTCCTCATAACGAGGATAACATTAATAACCCGTACGAAGGGTCTCTTCATGAAAGGGTGAGCTTGGACTTCAGAACACTGGGATAGCATTGAGAAGATGATCTTGGCCCGCTTGAGTTGCTTGCGAAGGACCACACTTGGTCCACATCACCGGGAGGTGAAGATGTCCCTCGAGCCATTTTTGAATAAAATGCTCTTGTCGAGCGATGGCCGATATGATAGGGGTTCTCGGGAAGAGGTTCCTGGACATCTCGAAAACCTCTTCGGTTGGGCGTACCCTCATCATCTCCCAAGCAAGCGCCGATTCGCATCGGTCAAGTCCGCTTTGCCTTCAATAGGCGTTCAAGGATTTTCCCAATATCCTTATAGGTCAACTTGATGTAGTGGCCTCTGATGTAGCCCTTGATGTAGCTTAGGTTGACCGGCTCATTGGCATTAGCTGGAGGAGGAGGCAGGATCATTCGAGTGTAAAATTCCTCTCACCAGAGAATTGTCAGAAGGGGTGTCGTTGAGTTGGAACAGGGGAAGAAGTCCACATTCTCCCAAATCCTTTAGCAGAATATCACCAGCAGATGTGCTTATGATAGAGTCTCGGTCGATTGTCATCCCAGGGTGATAACTTGACCTGGGAAGGACTCTTAGTGGAAGCTCAGCAGCCTTTGCAACCCTGGTTGGCTTAGCAGAGGCAGAGGATGAAGTAGTGGCAGCAGCCTTTGAAGATTTAGACTTTCCCTACATAATCGGCAGATGTGAGAACAGCATATATAGAAATCGGCAGATATGCATAGAACAGCAGATAAATATGCAATTAGCAGATATTAGCACAAACAGGTACTGTTCAGATTTGAACCCAAAACATAAGTGTATTATGACAAACGACAAGAACAGTTCATGAACTGGATTTTTAAACTGTGACTGATTTTGCCATTTTTGAGCCAATAAAACAGTATAAATTGACAGCAATGTATCACAGAAAGCTCAAAATCACAATTTTACACCAAATAAACAAGATTCAAGCAACAATAGCAAGATTTCAAAATTCATCAATGGCGGACAGTTTTAAATATCGCAAATTCGTACAAGGCAAACCGTAAAACTTGATTTAAACAAATTAAAAAGATGTAGAAATCCTTACCATTGATGTTTGCGAATTGAAAACTTGAAGAGTTTGAGGATTTTTAGAGAGATTGCAGATTTGAGGATTGAAGGTTTCGGAGGGTTTTCAAAATAGCAAATGGCGGTTTTTGAGAAATGTGAAGAGACACTGTACCATTCGCCTTTTTGTACTTCTGACAGGTTAATAAATGGCATTTGATAATTTTTGAGGTCCGCATTTATGACCTGATGAGTGACTGTTCACATAACGTACTTAGTCTGCCTATGTTTTATAAAGACTGCCGATATGGAAATGTTAGTACTTACTCAGTGTTGTCTATATTCTCGGCAGAGTTGCAATTAGCAGATCACATAGGCAATTTTACATAGGCAATTTATAAAATGACTTAAAGAATTTGCTAGAAAGGTTAAGGATTGAGGTCAAGCATACCAAGCTCTCCTCTTAAATAAGCAAACCTGGTTGAATCAAGTGGTTTTGTGAAGATGTCTGCTACCTGATTCTCTGTAGGCACATATTGCATGCTGATGTTACCTTTTTCAACATGGTCTTTAAGAAAGTGATATCTCACATCAATGTGCTTTGTCTTGGAGTGCATGACAGGATTTTGAGAAACTAAGATTGCTGATGTGTTGTCACACATTATAGGACAATCAGCAGTCTTAATCTCATAGTCAACAAGTTGCTGTTTGATCCACAAAGAATTGTGAGCGGCTACCAGCCTATGTATTCCGGTTGTTGAAGTTGAAACAGAGGTTTGCTTCTTTGGCCCATGAGACAAGTCTATTTCCTAAGAATTGACATGTCCCACTTGTGCTTTTCCTGTCAACTTTACATGCAGCAAAATCAGCATCAGAATAGCCTATAAGATTAAAAGATGAATCTCTAGGATACCAGATTCCCAAATTGGGAGTATCTATCAAATATCTGATGATTCTTTTGACTGCTTGTAGGTGAGACTCCTTTGGATCAGCTTGAAATCTAGCACAAACACAAACAAAGAAACATGATATCGGCCTACTAGCGCTAAATATAAAAGTGAACCAATCATGCCTCTATAAAGAGTCATGTCCACTTTCTTGCCCTTTTCATCTTTGTCAAGATGGCGCTAGTAGCCATAGGAGTGCCAAGTCGTTTGCATTCTCAAGACCAAATTTCTTGATAACATCCTTTGCATATTTGGCTTGATTGATGAAGATACCATTTGAACTTTGTTGAATTTGAAGACCAAGGAAAAAGTTGAGCTCTCCCATCATGCTCATCTCAAATTTACTCGCATAAGCTTTTCAAACCTTTTGCAAAGATTTTCATTAGTAGAACCAAAGATAATATCATCAACATAAATTTGAACAAGTAAGGAATGACCTTTATGTTTCATAATGAAAAGAGTAGTGTCAATTTGACCTCTTACAAAGCCTTGAGATGTCAAGAACTTTGAAAGGGTCTCATACCAGCTCTTGGAGCTTGTTTGAGTCCATAAAGGGCTTTCCTCGCTTGTAGACATCTTCTTCTTGAGCAATCAATGAATCCAGGAGGTTGCTCAACATAGACTTCTTCTTGAAGTTCTCCATTCAAAATGCACTCTTTACATCCATTTGATATACTTTGAAGTCCTTGTAAGAGGCATAGGCCAAGAATAATCGATAGCCTCTAATCTTGCAACAGAGCAAATGTCTCATCATAGTCAATGCCCTCCTCCCGTCTATATCCTTGGGCTACCGGCCTTGCCTTATTTCTTGTGATGTTGCCATTTTCATCCATCTTGTTTCGAAAACCCACTTTGTACCAATAATGCTTGTCCTTTAGGCCTAGGGACAAGTGACCGACTTGGCATCCGTCAAATTGGTTTAGCTCTTCTTGCATAGCTTCCACCCACTTGGATCTTCCGAGCTTCATCAATCTTTTGGGTTCAATATGAGATACAAATGCGTAGAATACATGCATTCATTCCTTGAAGCTTGTCTAGTTTGAACACCAAAGATTAAGATCTCCAATGATTTGAGTGATAGGATGATCTTTTACTTCTCTAACCTCTCGCAGTTGAACTTGTCCTATTGTTTCATCGGCGAGTTGGATTCTTGAGAAGTAGAAGTGTCTCAAGCTTGGTTTTCAAGGATAGGTTAATTCCAAGGTAGGTTGTATGACTTCGGTGTGGAAGGCAAAGTGGATTCGGGTTTTCGAGTTTTCATTTGTTGGCTCATTTGAGGATTCTAACAAGTTGACTCTTGGATGATCTTGTGAAGAAGGAGGATCGGCAGATCTGGGACTTGGCTGTTTCGCACTGCCTCATACTCATCGAATCATTAGTAACCTTAGGAGCCAAATGTGGCCCAATAAAATCAAATTCATCAAAAGAAACATGTACGATTCAACAACTCTAAGTGAAGTTTTATTATAAACTCTATATGCTTTTGAAAACTTGGCATATCCTTAAAAATTCCTTCATCACTTTTGGATTCAAATTTACCTCTATGTTCTCTACCATTGTAAAGAACATAGCATTTACAACCAAATATTTTAAAGAATCCAATGTTGGGAGTTTCGCTCTCCATATTTCATATGGAGTTTTGTTATGAAATTTGTTTATGATAGACTGTTTTGTGTGAAGAGCAAAGTTCACGCCCGAAATACATAGGCGCTTGGCTTCAGAATCATTGTCTTTCCCGCTTCAATGAGAGTTCTGTTCTTCCTTTCAAGAACTCCATTTTGTTGAGGTGTGCCAAGCAGAGAAGTTGTGACCAATTCCATGGTCATCACAATATTTGGCAACACCATTGTTCTTGAACTCGTTCCATTGTCCGATCCGACATCGAGATATCATCCAGCCTTCGAGTCCGTAGTCTTCAAGAGTTCGAATGATGTCATATGCTTCATCTTTGGAGGACATCATCTCTACCCAAGTAAATCTTGAGTAATCATCAACTACCACAAGGGTATACTTGCTGCCACCAAGACTTGTAGTAGTTACAGGTCCAAACAAATCCATGTGCAAGAGCTGTAGAGGTCTAGTTGTTGATAGGCAAGGCTTGCTTTTGAATGAAGATTTGTGTAGTTTGCCTAGTTGACATGCTCTGCAGAGACTGTGTGATTTAGCTGATATTTTAGGCAAACCAACAACTAGATTATCCTTTGATAGCTTCTCCAAGTATTTGAAATTGAGATGGCTAAGCCTTTTATGCCACAACCAGCTGTTGTCAGTTGATCACCTTGCAACCAAGCATAGATTTGACTTTCTTCCAACAGCATTAAGGTCAACAGCATAGACATTCCCTTTTCTGAATCCTGTCAGGATAGTAGAACATGTCTCATTGTCCTCTGATTATACTTCCATATCCAATGGTCTTCCCTTTTGAGTTGTCTCCAAAAATGACTGAGGGACCCTTTGCTTCAACAATACTTGAGAGAAGATTTGGATCACCAGTCATATGCTTAGAGCATCCACTGTCTAGATACCATAGATCTTTCTCTTCTTCATTGACAGCCATGAAGCATTCCTGAAATATAGACATTTAAGAATATGGTCCCCTTTTATTTTTGGGTCCTCAAGGTTAGCAACCTTTTGGGATCCACACCTGTTTAACCTTTGGAGGAGTAAATCCTCTAGATTTAGGTATGAATCTCAGAAGGCATTCATGAATCTCATGACCATGGCCTTTGCAGAAAGAGCATTTGTGAAATCCTTCAACATGAGTAATGATTTCTTTTTTAGGCTTCTGATTATCAGCAGTCTTTGGAATGACCTTTGTGCTGATAACTGGCCTATAAGACTTAGGCTGATAATGCCTTTTCTTAGTGACAGTAGGTTTACCATAGGTAGCCCTTTTATCAAAAGATTTTGCATTTACAGGCAAATGTCCTTTAGGCTTTTTATCGGCAGAGTTCACTCCTTTCACTCTTTTATAGGCAGTGTTGGGATCAGCAGTCTTGCCTTTGAAAAATTTAATAGGTTTGAGCTGAGAATTCTTAACCTTGTTATCAGTCATCCCTGTTTTCTTAGGGTGGCTAATGGCAGGTTTTAGTTGCTCAGACTCCCTATTAGCAGAGTCATTTCTGGCAGATTGCTTTCCTTTGGACTTGTCTTTTGTATTCTTGGGATAAACAAAAGGAACTTTGTTAAAGCCAAGTCCTTGCCTTTTTGGAGACTGCTGGTCATAAGAAGCTTTTTCAGCCAATTCTTCAGCAGTCACTTCAGATGTCTCATTATCTTGAGAACCAGAAGAACTACCTACATTGAACTCACTTTGGAAACCAATACCAGTTTTGTCATCTAAAGTTTTCTGGTTTAAGAGAATGGTATCAAAGTTTCCTTTAGAGTTATTCCAAGTATTGACGACCTTTTGAAGGTCATCTTTCTCAGAATTTATCTTCTTGATGTGTTCAAGTAGGAAGTCCACTTTTTCAGTCAAAGCTTTGTTCTCTTTTTGGATTTTGATACTTTCAGCTTGTTGTCTATCAAGATCTTTGATCTTAGACATCAAGGTTGATTTCTCGAGACAACTAGTTCATGCTTCTTGGCTAATTTCACATAGGCACTTTGAATTTTGAAAACTCTTCCAAAGATGTCTTTGTTTGCTTTGATGAGCTCTCCCTTTGAAGGTTCATTGAGCTCATCATCATCATCACTATCATCTTGTTGAAATGGTAGTGACCTCACTGAATCATTGGTGACTCCTGGCCATAAGGCATATGTTTGCTTCTTCAAAGAAAGTCACAAGAGTCATCCTCATCGTTGTCGTGTCACACCAAGTAGGCGATTGCTTTCATCAATGTCTTCACCACCATCCCTTTTTGTTTTTGAAATTTAGTTTCGGACGTTTCTTATAAAATTCATATTTTGGCTTTGGACATTTAGAGGCAAAATGGCCTGGTTTCCTACAATTAAAACAAACAAGCTCATTATCCTTTTGATAGTCTCGATTTATAAGGAGCGTAACTTTTGATTGAGCGTTGTTTTATGAAACGGCGCTTTGTGAGGACCGCCTATGTGATGATGATTTGTTAAACCTTTTGAAACGTTGATATTTCTTTACAAACATAGCAAATGCTTCGTCTGAAAGAATATCATCACCATCACTGGATGATGCAGATGGGGTTTCATCAGGTGTTGAACATGAGGGTTCAGTAGACATGGCTGGTAAAGATAAGTTTTTAAAACTCTTTTCCATCTCTTGAGCTTGTTGAATTTCAAGCTCATAAACTGAAAGACTAGCATAAAGGTTTCTAAGAGTCAATTTGTTTAAATCTTTTGACTCTTTCATGGCAGTGATTTTAACATGCCATAAACTGCCTAGTGCATTTAGAAATCTCATGTTTATTTCCTTCTTTTCGTACTTCTTTCCTAAGGAATAGCAAGAGTTGACTACCTCATAGAATCTGTCATAGGCGCTTCGTAGAGACTCTTTGGGATCCTTCTTGAAGGAGTCAAACTTCTGGATGCAGGTGTATAATTTGTTGTTCTTTGTCTCACCATCACCTTCAAGATATTCAAGGATGGCTTCCCACATTTCCTTTGTTGTGTCCAGGTTGATAATCTGCTGATAAGTGCTTATATCAACACAGCTGGTAATAATGTTGATGGCCTTTCCATCCAGGGCATCATTCTTTCTGTCTTCATCATCCCACTCTTCTTCGGCTTTGGTACTTCAGTTCAGCAGCTTGGATCTACCGTGGCCGTGATATTAGGCTTCATTGGAATTCGGGTCCATCTCGTGACACATTTCCACAAACGTTTATCAATTGAGTTCATATGTCTTTTGACTTTATCTTTCCAGATGTCAAAGTGAACTTCATCCAATACAGACAATGGTTCACGTTTGAAGTTTCCAACATTTGGTGAGCAGCCATGATCTTTAATCTCTCAAGAGGTTAATCTCGGAAAAACAAGTTTTCAAAGAGTTAAGCTCTGATACCAATTGTTAGGTCCAAGGTTGCTCAAGATAAGCTAGAAGGGGGGGTTGAATAGCCTATGTCCAATTTTTGAAAAATGATTCAAAAATCTACTTCACTTTAAGTTAGAAAAGATTTGCGGAAGACTTGTGAAGCATAGGACAAGTTGAGAATGGCTGATCTTCACAGTCAAGATCGCAGCTTCTCAATAGTTTGGAAATCGGAAATTTAAGCAACACAAATAATCACAATCACACACAAGTAGAGAGTATTTAATATGGTTCACACTTATAAATAAGTGCTACGTCCACAACCAAAGTGGTCAACTTTGGATTTGAAAATCGTGTACTATGTTTTTCCACTAGATATTTTACAAACTAAATCTCTAATGGATTGTGTACAAAAATTTTGTTGACCAAGTGTTTGTGTGGGAGAATTGATATCAATAAGATACAATTCTCGTGAGCTATGAAAAGCTAAGTGTTGCAATCAATGAAGAGCTTTTAATGGACTAGACGTCTAAGTATGAAGCTCTTCAATGAATGTATACAGATAGGACGTTTTTGAATTAATGCACTTGAAGAAGATGAAGATTCAGAGTAGAGGTTGTTGAAGAGTATTGAATGCAGCAATGGAGTCTCCTTTTATATGCAGGAGGAAGCTTGGAGCCGTTGGTGATCTTCTAATTTGAATTTAAGAGCAATTAATGCTCTAATCTGGTTGTTGACTCCTGATAGGCTGTCCCGCAGTTCCCTGTCTCTGACTCTTTGCTAAAAATAGGTGGACTATGTTTGCAGGCAGAGAGTCCTTTTCTGATTGTATGCCAAGAGAGGAAAGCTTCATTGAATGTGATTTGCAGGTTAACGTTGCATCGAAGTCAATGAAGTCTTCAAATCAGGACATGTCTTAGGCAAGACTATCGGACGTTCTTGAGGTCTTCAACATTGCTGATGAAGCTTGGCTGATATGAGCTTGTCCGATATCCAAAAGGAAGACTGCTGATTCAAAATTTGCCTATTGTGCAGAGGATGTCCGATGTCCTATAGGCTATCTTCTTCAAGACTTATACAATTAGCAACCCTAAGTTATTCAAGTTATGCCTAAGTACAAGTTGCCACACTAACGGATACGCAGGCCCATTAGTCACCTTGACTTAGACTTAGGTTATGGATTCAAGCAAATCTAGACAAAATACAACAGGCATCAAAAAAACCATTCCTGAAAAGCCAAAGAACACCATGGTGTAGCGCACGAATCTCAGCTTCTATATTAGTCATTACTCCAAAATATTTTGAGAAAGCAAAAATCACTATGCCCAAGGAGTTTCGGACAACGCCCCCTCCACCACTTGGCCCTGGATTACCCCTACTAGCTCCGTCCGAATTAAACTTTAGAAAACCAGTCGGAGGCTTGGCCCAAAGAACAGATTGAATAGTAACTTTCTTTCGATGTTTACAAAAGATGCGCGAAGAACCCGCCATGGAAAAAGGGAGGAGGCCACCAGCTTGAAGAAAGTCCGAAAGATCAGCCTTAATAGCTGAGATAATCTGATTTGGCCGATACCTAGAGTTTTCGAACACAGCCCAATTTCTGTTCTTCCATAAATGCCAAAGAATAATGGAGGGAAGAATAGAGCAAACAGCAGAATTGTTGTGTAACCACCAGGCAAAACATTGATGCTGGATCGAAGAAAAAGGAGGATGAATTGTTGTGTAATAATTAGAAATAGGAAAGAATTTCCATTTTTTATATATTTTTTTCCCTCTCTTTCCTCGGGGCTTTAAACCCTCGATCTATGGATGTGTTTTCTTTCCTGCTGATTTCAACTTTTAACAAAACACAACACAAATCACATGAATCAAAAAAAATGAACATATTTCCCTCTTATTCTGTATATACCTGTCTCACTTCCATTTTTTTTAAATTGTAAAAAGAGTCTCTTAGACACTGCGCACACACGCGCACGCACTTATTACGAACTGTTCCCAAGCTTCAAATCCTGGTATAGCCACGTTGAAGTGAAACTCTTGGTTTTTATTGTCACAAACATGCTTTGTCACTCCTGTGCATAAAGACAAAAGAAATCAAAATCAAATCAAAAGAGAGTCATCGACCGACAAAAGAATCTATTTGATCATAGCGAAAAGATGTTGAGAAATAAACGCTGAAAATCAAAAAAGATTCATACTCTCCTAAAAAAGGATCATCGTGATCAAAAGGTTGACAAACAAAGTCCTCATGCACAGGATTGACAAAGAAGTCCATGACATACACCTAGACAATTCGGATGGTGGATCCTGAAGATCATATAGGCCCTTCTCCTGAGATCTATCCAATCTTGGGAAGTCAAAATACTAGTGGAATACCTATATTCTGGCGAGAGAATCCACTATTCCAGGAACGAATCACAAGTCAAAACAAAGCATTATTGCTTGTCCAACCTTCATTGGGTGAGTCGTGTCAAAAGGAAAAGAGGAACAATAAAAATTATGTTGTACCCAAAAACACTTCCAGAACCTAACTCCTACCCATACCCCAACCTTTCAGAAACCTGGCCTTGAATTGGAGAAGGACTGGCACTGGGAGGTTGACAAGAGTATCAAGTTTAGGTTCAGAGTCAAGTACAGTAAGTCTGCATTAGAATCAGATGGCCAATCAGGAAGATAGCACATCTGCAGGACATGACACAGAGGCTCTAGGATACACTCTAACCCCAGCGATGCAACAGTGGATGGACCAAAACATGAAAACCATGATCAATAGGTTTTCAGCCCTTATCCAAGGTCAAGGGGCTAATAACAGAACTTTTACCGTTTCCACAAGAACTGTCGACCCATCACCCTCAAGCGTGAATGCAAGTCTACCCAATCCAAACACCTATTCCACATACCTGCATACCTACTTTCCATATCCATATCCCCCATATCCTAGCACTTACCTATCGTACCCTATTCCTCCTCAGCCAAATGTCAATCCAAACATCCATCACCAGTCTCAAACTACTACAATCACAATCCTAAACACCCACACCTCCTACAACTCGCATAACATCTCTGCCTACCAACATTCCTTTCCCAAATTCAAATGCATTCCCATTGTACATGATCAATCTAGTCCAAGATAGCCCACACCTAAACCCAAATAGTTACAACCCTCAACCTTCAGTCAAACCAATCTATCCATTTGTTGGCTATGCACCACCTCACCCAGTTCCTTCAGTAGGACAGTTCTCAGGCACAGCTATGCTTGATACCAACGATGCTAAACTTGTAAAGAAAGGTGAAATCAGAGAATTAAAAGACATAGTTCTGAAAGTCTTGAACAAAGGCGAATGCACCGCCCGAGCAATTACACTGCAGTCTGTTGCCATTTTAGCACCGAAATTCAAAATGTCTGATATTGAGAAATTTGATGGGACTGGATGCCCTATTGCCCATCTTAGGTCTTACGCCCATGTTATGTAACAAAGAAGGGCAAGCTTCGAAGCAATGGCCTCCAATTTTCACTTAACTTTAATTGGGGCTGCCAAGCAATAGTTAATGTCTGTGGACAACACTGTGATCACTACCTGGGATAAACTCGCGGATGAGTTTCACAAGAGATACAAGGATAATAGTAATTAGGAAAAGCACATGAGAGATCTTGATTCGTGCACCCAAAGAGAGAAGGAGACATTTTCTGAATATGCCGAAAGATGGAGAAAGAAGATTGCTCAAACCCTTGACAGGCCTGACCCAGCTGAACAAGTCAGGATCTTTTTGAGAAACCTTCAGCCAATTTATCTGGATCGTATGCGTTACCATCCTTACGTTAACTTCTCTGCAATCTTAGATGTTGGATTTCATATCGACACAAAAATTTGTATCGGACAGATCAAGATTGATCCCCCTCCAAGCTCGTTTCGATACTCCAAGGGAAAGGCAGCAGCAATGTCTGCACCTGTTATAAATATGTTAGGGAATGTTCCAACTATGGCTCAGAATTATGAAAATATGCCTTTCAATTATTCACCTGATGGGTTTGTGAATGCATTGGGAAACAACAACAATGAGGTACAAGAAATAATTTTCACAAAAATGATAGACATTTTGATGAGTTACACGCTCCTATGTCACTGATTTCTCGGGGGCTGAAAGCATCGGGAGTCCTCAAACCTATCGAAGATTGCAGACCTACAAATCCATTGCCTGCCACATGGGATCATGCGAAGTATTGTGAATATCATCACTCTAGTGGGTATCTCACTAACAAATGCTTCTTGCTCCAGCGAGTAATCCAAAATCTGATCGATGACAAAATCATTAAGAAACCACACCCCATGCCTAATGTGGTGAACAATCCTCTGCCAGCTAACCATGTCAATGCTCTCCAGTTTGAAACAGAAGAAGTGAATCCCCCCGCCGAGTTTGAAGTCAGCAAAACTCTGTTGTTATACCTCGTAATCCCTTTGTCTTCAAAGGAGGAGAATTTCGAATGCAACATGATTTCTTGGAGCAACATCTTGTCCAGTGCCCAAGGTACTTCCTAAGAAGAAGTGAACAACATCGAAAAGGCCACATGGATAGGAGGCGATGTCTCTCATCTCACCCAATCTAGTTTTACATACCAAGCTGCTCAAGACATGGGTGGTCCGTCAGGGAAAGATAAAAAAATTTATACCAGCACCAAGGATACTAGGGCTAAAGACATTGAAGATACTCTCCTCACTCAGATAAAGAAGACCCAATCTAATATTTCTATTTGGGGCCTTCTCTGTTCCTCTAAGACCCACCGTGATAGCCTTGCCAAGTCATTGAGTCAGGCTATCATTCCTATCGGGACCTCTTATGACGAGCTGACTCAGGTGATTGGAAACATCCATTTTGGGAACATTCTCATGTTCACTGACCTTGATTTACTAAAGGGAGGTATCGGCCATGTTGATGCACTGCATATTACAGTCGGTGTTCAAGAAAAGAGGGTACTGAAAGTTATAGTAGATTTATCTCTAAATGTCTGTCCTACAACAACCTAGCCAAGCTGGGAATGAAGGTTTTGGACCTAGTTGCATCATTGCAATCAGTGCAAGCCTATAATAACACGAGTCGATGTGTGCTCGAGGTGGTAACGCTTATGCTAACCATTGGCTATCCTTTCTACTTTCAGTCTACTGTTAGGCCATCAGTGGATTCATGGCGTAAAAGGGGTAGCATCATCGCTCCATCAATGTGTAAAATTTATCCACGAGGATCATATAGTCATTATTCTGGCAGACAAACTCATGGAATCAAAAAAGAAAGGGGATGTCCCTATTCTCAAAATTGAGCATGATGACACTGGCATCTTTTAGAGCGGATTTGAAGAAATCCCACAGGCAAGGGTGAATGCAATTCAACACACAGGCAAAACTAACGTCAGTAACAAGAAAGCTGTGGAACCTAGAGAAATAGTCCCTTATTGCATGATCCGCAACATAGGCTACATACCAGGAATGGGGCTAGGCAAGAGTCAGTAAGGCAGAATCAACCTGGTATAGGATGACATTAAAGAATGCATGCCACCTTTTCGGCTGGGATACAATCCAACACCTGCAGAAGTAGCAGCAGTAACGGAAGAGAAGCGCAAGAGAAATAGAGCAATTCAGAAGAACTAGTCGTACAGGACACCTCCCATGAACCCCTACAGGAAGACCCTAAATGCATACTTTGTCAAGCATGGAGAAACCGTGGCTTACCTCATGTCCCCAGAGCCATGGATGGATAATAGTAGAAAGATGCACCCTGGATGGGAGATCTTCAACGACATCAGCCTCATAGTAGAAGAAATAGAAAAAGTGATTATCGGCCCTCGTGACACCTCTTACAAGGTAGTGACGGTCGAGAACACATGGAATATTGATCAAGAAGATTCTGTCCTGGCCCTATTCGGAGAAGACTTCATGGGAGACAATTTTCTGAGATTGATCGCCGGAGCAGCAGAATGCACAGTGGACTTAGTAGCAAAGTTTGAGACAGTGGCATACAATCTACTTCAAAACTAGTAAACTACTACAGGACCGTTACTGAAGGTCGAGTACTTAGTGGAGCGCTTCGGATACACGTTACCCCCTTCTTCTCCTTTTGTTAAGAACTGGTCATCAATTGGTTCTATTCTCAATGCCAAAATCGAGGTTCTCACCTATGAGGACCTCGATGAGGTGGTCAACCTTGTAACCATTCCTTTCATTAATGATAATGCAAGTGTTTCTGTGTACTCCTTGGTTGCTAATGTGTTAAAAGATGAATTAACTGAAAACATGATAAATCATCCGGCTAATAATGAATCAATTAATAATGGGGATCCAAAAGATAAAGACTTTTTAATTGAATTAACTAAGATGATCAAACAACGAAAGGAGCGCCAATTGAAAGCTCTATAAGAAGACTTGTCCACCATCAATCTGGGGCTAAATGATGAAGTTAGAAAGGTCAAGATTGGAAGCTACATGCAAGATAAAGAAAGAGCAGCATTGATCAGCATGTTGACAGAATTTCAGGATGTGTTTGCCTGGTCTTACAAAGATATGCCTAGGTTGGATCCAATGATTGTTGAACATCGAATTTCGCTATACCCCAATGCTAAGCCGGTGAAGCAAAGGCTCCGCAGAATTATGCCTGAATGGTCCCTGCAAGTCAAGGGAGAAATCATCAAGAAGTTAAAGGTCAAATTCATCAAGGTAGTAGAATATCCGATATGGTTATCCAATATCGTGACAATGCCAAAGTCAAAAATGCCCTAGCGCGCGTACGCCCTAACTTGAAATTCATGTGTTTCACTTTCTAACATGTTACCTGTCTTCACCAAGTTTCAAGACAACCTCTACACATAACCATTGATTATCAACTAACATAATATCATTTGGAATGGTAAATTTCTTATTTCTTTCAAGAATTTATACAAAGATGAACAATTACACATCCTATATGCTTTATTATTCCAATTCAACTCATAAACATACAAAATATTATAGTTACTTACCTCTTGATAAATTCACTCCAAGAAAACTCAAGAAAACCAACATGCAATTGGTGGAGAGTGATCATCTAGTCAAGACCTTCAAAATGGTGTGCTTGGATTGAAGATTTGTTGGTTGGATGGTGAAGAAATGACTTGCACACACTAATATCACCTTAATCTCCCACACACACTCTCTAAGCTTCCATGGATTGAAAGAGATGACAATGGGAGTAAGTTAAAGTCACTCTATGGTCTAAAGAGGTTAATCAGGCTGGTCAACAAGTCTTTGGCACGTTCTAGGTTGTCAAAGTCATAAAAACCCAAACAAGTCAACAAAACCCAAAAATTACACAAAGCTGTCTGTACGGTCGCACTAGGGCGCGCATTGGCGTGCTAGGGCCAGGTCATTGGACCTTTTGGGCCTAATTTTCTGTCAACTTCAAAGACGTGCCTAGGATGATCTACAGGTCCAAAAATTGCGAATAAGGTGTCGTTGGAAAGCTCTTCGAGTATAGTTTACAAAAAATCAAACGGTTCACAAATCCAAATTTTTTACACAAAGCTATGGCCAAATTACCACAGACTGTTCGGATGAACAGAATTCCGAGTTTAAGCATGCATCCATGCTTTTGAGTGTATCTCTTTCTATCTTATGGTCACAACAAAATGTTCACTAAGTATTCCCAGATAATCCTAACCCCCAATCAAGTTCGAAACACTCTCGAAACTCAACCCAATTGTCTCGTATTGGTGCACGAAGATAAACACGCAAAACATCGCTCGAATCAACACGACTTACGGATTAACAATAAGACTAACATGCTTGCCATTCGAGAGTGAGTCTAAACCAAGGCAAGGCTTGACACAGTGAGTGATGTACATATGTGTACACACACGATATGGTATCAAGGATGGTCTCAAACGAGTACGAAACTACGGCGTGATTAAACGTTGATCCGATCCGGAACAACCGCAAGGAAGACTAACATGTCATGCTTATCAAACATGACTACGCTCTCATGAATCAATCCCCAAGGGTCCCAACTTAAACGTCACACTTTAGCAAGCATGATATATTTCTTATACGTCAAAGGTTAAAGGTTCTATCTCATATTCCAAGGGTTTCTAAGCTGGTATGAAGTGACTACGCGCGAAATGGAAAGGGAGTAAGGTCGGGGCCTTACACTCAACATGGGGAATTGACATCATAGAGCAAGTGCACCCGAAAGGATCAAACGACCATGAGTATGTTCTAGTTGCCGTTGACTACTTCACAAAGTGGGTTGAAGCTACTTTATACAAAATTCTGAAAGCCAAGAAGGTTGCAGAATTTATCAAGACAAATATCATTTACCAATTTGGGGTACCTTTTGAAATGATCTCCGACAATGGTACTCACTTCGAGGGAGAAGTCAACCGAGTACTGGATGAGTTCAAAGTACAATGGCACAAGGCCACAGGCCAATGGCGCTGTGGAAGCAGTCAACAAAACATTGGGCAACATCATTCGGAAAATGGAAGATACAGGGAGAGATTGGCCCGACAAATTGTCCTTAGCACTCTGGGGCCATCGTACTTCTATTCGTATGCCTACTGGGGCTACCCCATTTTCTCTTGCCTATGGCATGGAGGCAGTATTGCCTATTGAAGTTGAAATCCCTTCTTTAAGGATGATGATAGAAGCCGAGGTGGCTGAAGCTGATTGTCTTAAACATCGGTATGATGAACTGGCACTCCTAGTTGAAAGGAGATTGATGGCTTTAGAGCACACACGAGCATACCAGAGGAGAATTGCTCGATCTTTCAACAAACGGGTCAAAGCCCGAAACATTAAAGTAGGCGACTTGATTCTCCGAGAAAAGCTGCCTAGCTACATCAACAGTTTTGAAAAGTGGAAATCACCATAGATGGGACCGTACGTAGTCAGGCTCATACAGTCAGGCGGCGCAGTCTTCCTCCCCAATGAAAATGGAGAAGACCTCATTCAGCCCTTTAACATGGACAAGCTCAAGAAATACTACGCGTAGTTGCCCGCTCAGCTATAGTGTATTTAGTTTTACTTGTGTTTGTAAATACTCTTTTTCCCCTTCTAAAAATGACTCAGTAGGTTAAAAACCCGAAAGGGCGGCCTAGGCAAAAATTAGAGTTCAAAAAAGAAATGAGAGAGACAAAACATTGGAGAAAAAGAAATAAAAATCTCCGTCTCTCGTAAATCTGGGTTGAACTACGATCCGACCTGATTCTCTTCATGAGATACGTAGGCAGCCTTCGGATTCGGTCGTTTACTTACACATTTAATAATATTTGTTTTGTTCCCCCTGTCATGTAGTTTTGATCACATAAGGGAAAAACTACTACTCACATAATAATAACACACTTTTAATTTATAACAAAGTCCCCGGTTTGGCAACCAAGGAGTACATATATAAGACTTACATGCACTCATATTCCGTCTTAATCTATTTCACATACAAATACATAAACCATCATTACACTCTATCTCCTACGGCGTTCACCACATCAGCCTCTCAAGCTTCCCTCGCCCCCGTCGGTGCTCCTTCTGTCACCACCACTGATCTCAGCCCCGTCAGATCTTCGCGAGCCATGAGAGATGATCCCCCGACTGCGCTGAAGTCACCAAGGATCCCTTGCATAAATCTATAGACTAGAGTCTTCCACAGATTCACCAATCTCTAGAAAATGAGCATCTGCTCCATTGGTCACAATTTTGCCAAGCAGACACTCAAGAGTGAGTCTTATGTTGAATGAATGCTCAATCGCCTGTGGGACCAGCCATATCAGATAATCAATAGAAAGACAGATATTCTCAAAAGGGATGTGATCTAAGGAAAGGATGGTACGTGACCCTATCTCATGACCCCACCACCCTCGAAGGTCCCTACGAACACCACCGTTGAGCTCGCTTGTCTCGAACTCGAGGAGACCGGTATCAGGCAGCCTTTGCTCCAATGGGTCACGGCACGAAGTCCTGTAATTATGACTTGTGCGAATCGATGAGTCCCTGGTATAAATCGCCGGATCTTCCAATGGGGCACAACCCATACATGTCGAAGGAAGGAACACACAGAAAATGCTCCACCCAATCCTGTTCAAACGCCAAATAATCATGTTGGTGACCCCTCTGGGCGTAATTAATTGGGTGATATCTCGTGCCAGGTACTGGAGGGATAACCCTCATGAAGCGTTCCTCCAGCCACATGTGCAACAGAATAGGACTGCCAGAAGGAAATTGTTCTTCTCCATTAGCATAACTGTCCAAGCCGAGAAGAGTCTCTGCCAGAATGAGAGGAATCATGTTACTCACTCGTCCCCTAGCATGCAATACAATATGCAAGACCCTTATATCGACATAACCGTCAAGATTGATTAGGAAGAATTTTTCTAATATACACAAGAAGAGAGCCGTTTGCTGATGGTCTAAATAAGTGTCATCGGGTTAAAAATTGGCAAAGAACCTCGGGAGTTGAGTAAAGTCGAAGAGCCGACCATGCAACATATCGCGGGCCTCTCGGATAGTGAAACCGAGCAATTCTTGAATAAGCACCAAGGGGGGCTTTCTCAACAGTGGTATTGCGATAGGACCATCAATGGACATGCCCGTCAAAGCACAAAAATCTTCAAATGTGGGACACATCTCGTTCAAAGAGAAGTTGAAAAGGTGGTTTTCTAAAGACCAAAAACGGGATGCACCCCGTATCATGTGCCAATGAATTCGAATACATCTCCATCCGAACACACATCTGATCATAGGTGTCCGCAAGATATCCCTTTTCAATAGCACTGAGACTAAGGCACCAATCGTTCATACAGCCTCATAATCTGCAATAGACTCAGAAGGATGATTCATTTTTGTTTAGAGATGGACTTTCAAAAATTTAATCAACCTTGCCAAGGGACGAGAAGATTTCTCGGGAAAGAAAGAGAAGTGCGAAGGAAGAGCTTGGCATTGAGGGATTCTGATCAAAAGCCTTATAACAAGGATCTCCTAACAGCAATTATTCAGCCTAGGCTTTAGGCAAAAAAAGTTGGTACATAGCATGTCCCAGAACATCAAATTGAGTAAACAGGACAGAAAAGACAAGTTTGGTGCGCGGCCACCATGCCTGGTGAGCCGCGCACCACACCATGCATTTGGACTTTTTTGTGGCCAACTCTCTAGTTCACATCATACCCTGAAGATATGCACGTATCTCCCATGGTCCTCTTCAAATAACTCCCCTGCAGCCACGGAGCATCTCACATATCTCTATAAAATTGCAATTCAGCAGCCTCTAGGATTTGAAATCATTTCCTTTCCTCAGGCCTCACATGCAAAGGATCCGCCTATCGGAGGAGCACCAATTATACATCAACCAACAGCCGCCCCAGCCAAATACCCAGTTTTTCTCCCACAGCACAATTTGTGTAATTAAAAGCAATTAGAATTGAGACCCTAGGTTTTTTTTTCTTTTTTGCATTTTTCATTAATAATAAGCAATGTACAGAGTAAATAAAATTTTCTTACAAATATATCTTTTTTTAATTAAAAGAAAACAAAAATAGCAGGAAAGGAAATCAGTGTCTTCCTCTTTTTGATCTGCTAGTACTAGCACCTCTGGAGCCTCCACTCCTGCCACCTCTGCGACGCGGCCCAGTCGCGTCCGCACCGCCTCGGCAAGTGAACTCGCTGGCCCCGGCTTTCAGCTTCTTATATAAATCAGACAACTTGTAAAATCTGCTCAACAGCTTCTGATAGGAGCTAGCCGGCACCTGTTCATACAACATTTTTTATGTGCAAATGTGTAGATAAAATAAACAGATAATATATGCACAGAGTGATTAGAAATATACCAGATCTCTCCCTCGCGGAAGATAGTCGTGTGGTGAAATCTCACCACCACTCAGGTCCTCCTCCCTGCCCTCTCCATAACCAATCATTCGCGGGACTTTAGGATAATGTATCCGCCCCGCAAACGACCCAATCTCTCCCACAAAGATGGGAAATAAACCCTCTGCTTCCTGAGCAGGATGAAGAGGAGGAGGAGGAGGATACAGCGCGGTCTGCACGAACGCCCCGTAATCCATCTCCACATATCTATGTGGATCGATGGCCTCCCTCGCGAGAAACCATTCATGTCTAGGCATCACGTTAGGTGTCATCATCCCGAAGGGCGGTGAAGGCAGTGTCAAATGCTGGCCCACGTTGGGCCCATGCTGGCGATTGACCCGATCGCCCAGATACAAAGAGTCGCATAAGATGGAAACCATCAAAATGCGACAACCATTGGCTGCTTGGGCCGAACCATAGGAAGCAGGCAGCTGACCCCATGGGAAGAAGCTGACAGATTCAGGAATGGAGTTGATAATCGCAGTCCAAACCACCTCGGTGTCAGGCCGAGCAGGGACCCTCCGAGTGTACTTTCGGTTTGAAGTCCGGAAGTTCACCACAAATGGCGGGGTCATCACCCTGGTGCGGAGAGTGAAAGGGTGAAAGCTGAACATCGAGTAAGCCCAAGCCTGTCACATCAAAAACAATGAGTCAATGTCTATTTTAAAATGACAAAAAAAAGTTTTAAAATAAAGATTTATGTTTCGAATATTACCTCCCAAGCCACATTGCAGCTAGTTACGCTACTGGCAACGTTCCGGCAAGTGTGATCCGTAATGAAATAATACTCTGCCAGGCCAGCCTGTCCCCAGTCAAAGTCGCCCAGATGGCGCAGTCTCCTCAAACAGCCGAGTAGAGATACTCGCAGGGTTGAGGAAGCATTGGCAAAGAAGGTGATCCCTAGTGCTAAGAACAAGAAAACCTGAACGAACCGGGTCACAGCAGACCGATCGGCCGTGTCAACAAGGTCCATATTGTGGAGCAACCACTCCCTGACATAGTTGACGGGAATCTCGTCGAAGCTCTTGTACACCAGAGTAAATCCCAACAGCTGAGTAACGACATCAGGACAATGTCGTAGCTGAAAATCTGGCTCAATAGCCCGGCCCTAACCAGTTGGTAGCCTCGTGATCGCTGAAAAATCCGTAGGCGTCATAGTCACCTCGCCCCACGGAAGGTGGAAGGTATGGGTAGTGTCCCACCAGAAACACCGTAACACCTCATAGATGTTGTTGTAGCCGATAAAACCGCCAACATTCTGGATGAATGTACCAAGACAGGTACCGTCTACCCTCTCCTGAATCAGCCGAGGGAGTCGATCATAGATCTCTCTCACCATGTCTCCATTCGCCCGGATGCGAGTAATCCTCCTCCGTGACCGCGAAACAAAAATATCAATTCCAACGTGTCAGCACAAAGCACACATGCACATTTATATGTCATTTTCATAAATGCACATCAAGTCAATTTCTTTCATATTTGCCATGCAAAAAAAAATTTTTGAAAGTTTTTATTTTTATTCATACATTCTCCAAATCCCATTCCCGGGATCCCGGGACTAAAATAAAATATTTTCAAGTGTTTAGTGAGGGTTTTTCTTCACTTTTCTTCATTGAAGCTTTTTTTTCAAACAGTTGGTGTGCGACTTTCGCACAACTTTGGGCAAGAAAAATTCACACATTTTGAGCCACCTGAACAAAATCAACTTGGGGGTTTCCATCTTTGTTCATCCCTCTATACGTATATATTCTCGATTTCGAGAAATTTTTATCCTAACATGTTCATATTTGCAATTAAAGTAGGCACTTTAAACATGCAAAATCCACAAACATACATACTTGTTTATACCCATATTGTATAAATTCACATTTTTTGCTTAGATTCAACATGCAACAATATATATTTCTACTTGGATACTAACAATTACAGGATTAAAATCAAGAGTCCAGCAAATCATACAAAAATTTCAAATTTAGCATACTTTGCGGAACAAGTGGGTTTTCCGACACCTGGTCGTGATGTGACTTCTAAAGAAGAGATGTGACTTCTCTGGTCATGATGAATATCGTTCGGATTACTATCCGAGAACGGATAGCGGACCCGATTTCGCGCCATCACCTCGTCGGCTTGTTCGTCACCGACACCCACATTGACAGGAATCTCCTTTTTTGAGTTTGAATTGTTCGCCATTGTCGCTATAAACAATTTTGGGGCGATAAACCTCGAAAAATTTGAGTGATTTCGAAAGAATTTTGGAAGAAATTGGAGAAGAAACGAAGAGTTGAGAGAGAAAGAGAAACGGCAGTAGCTATGTTACTGCTACTGCCCGTTTTCTTCTTAAGAAGAAAAGGGATTCTTTCCTTTTTTCCTCCAAGTTTCAGCATTTTGCAATTTGCACCCCCAAGTCTTTCTAACGGCAACTTAACGTCCAACTAACGGTCGTTAACCGGACGCCCTAACGGAAGTCCACCATAAACATATTTTCAAGAGCAATCCCCAACGGAGCTACTCCCAATGGCCCTGCCGTCCAATCCATCATCTCCAGTAGAATTCTCATGGGACACTACACAGCATACTTCAGCAAAAGCATTGCCAATGGTCGTGCGCATCATCCCCAACAAAGTGTCCCCTGGACACCACACAGACTTGCAGTGCATTCACACACGTTTGCACACCCAGTTACCCGATCGTTTCCCCCACAGGTTCGAGCCTGAGGCATATGAAAATCAATCGCTCAACGGCCCTGCCGTCCAACACAGCTCAGAATCCGTCCCCCGGACGCCACACAAAAATAGTATCTTTACTTTATGTCAATTTACAGATTATCCTAAACTGCAATTTGCCTCATTTTGCATTGGTACAGCTTTCTTTTGGTCGTTTTCCAATGGGTATAGACCCGGGGTCCGGAAGTGAACCATTCCCACACACAGCATTTCACATTTCAAATTTCATCCCTGAAGAGATTTGAACTACGTTTTGACCTGATTCTCTTTATAGAGATACGTAGGCAGTCTCCCCTAGAGATCTAGTCGCTCTTTGACACATGTTGTCACCCACGCACATATACACATGGTCACACAAACTCTGATGCAGAGTTTGACCATCAAATTGCTAGTACGAAGCTGGATGTCTATCTTTTTCGACGAGGCTCACTTACTTCTAAGCAAACGTAATCGAGGAGCTCTATAGACACCCAGAATTCGTACACCTACATTATACGAATTGTCCAATAAACAACTGTTTATTTACAAACGAACTAATGTTTATATGATTATATCAGGGAACAACATACACAACAGACCAACAACGTCCAGGAAATACAACAACTTCGGTTAGATCAACATCAAGGGTCAAACTCGAAGATACAACAGGACTAACGACGTCCAACACACAAACAACCTTCCGTTAGATTAACATCAAGGGTCTAGACTGAAGATATACAGCTTAAAAGGGCCAAAGTGCAAGACACAAAGCCTGGAAAAAGCCAAAAACATGGTTTGGTGCGCTGAAGCCTTGCTAAGTGCGCTGATACCACCAAACATGATTTGGTGCGCGGGCACCATGTCAGGTGCGCTGCTCATCAAACCTGCATTTTTCCTCACAAGTCAAGCAGCCGGCTGCTGAAGACTTTGAAGGCAGAAAGGAAGCTTCGTCCAAACTTGGGCCAAAGAGCAAACTCTCACATCCTCCCCTATATAAAGAGATGATCAGCTCTCTCTTTCAATGGATTTGAACTCCCTCAACACTGGAGATACAAACATACACACACACACACACAACATCTCTCTCTCTCTCTCTCTCTCTCTCTCTCTCTCTATCAAGCCTCTTTTTGAGGAAGAAAAGAGAGAAAGAAAAGAGAAACGAGTATTGACTCTCTCTCAATACACACAAAACATAAGTTTTCCTTTCTTCTATCGGGAGCAGTAGAAGCACAACGGTCAGGCCACGAGCTAGCTTGATCCGGTATAATACAACGGCCTAGAACGTGGTCCAATTTCTGTAAAACGACAGAAGGTAACCCCTTCCATTCGTTAGTTCATTTAAGTATGTAAATAATTTTTTATGTAAAGAATGTATGTAATTATTTCAATACATTTTTTTATATACATGCTTTGTCACATAAAATAACAAACTTGCGATAAATAAATACGAGCATGCAAAATGTATACAGACTGAAAGGGAGAGTTGGGTGCGTAAAATCTTTCCAATTCGTAACTTGGCCCCCGAACCCATAATCTAAAGTTTTTCTCCCGTTTACTTTATAAATGAGAGTGGCGACTCTGTTTTCAAAGATAAAATTATTTTTCATGTTTATCAAACCATAAAATCAAATAGAGGGAAACCACGAGACCAGAGTGAAAAAGGCCCAAAGGGAACAATCCGCGGATCGGGGGCACTCACACTAAGCTTGGCAACCTTGCCGGCATTTGAAAAGAATGGTAACACAAGTATTAATACAACAAAAGCTACCCATCAATACAATGTTTACATAACATGTACTCCTCGACCTCGCTAAAAGAAAGTACAAAGCTCAAGGAGCAACAACCCAAAAGAATGCCTGACGAGCTCACCGAAGACGACGCAAGCTTACTGAGAGTTTTTCGCCGGACCGGGATCCAAGGAAAACAAATAAACAACGTACGGGGTGAGTCAAAACTTAATAAGCTACTAATACAACAATATGGCATGAGAGATGTGAAACGTTAATAAGAACAAGTATAATAATATATACTATACATCATTGCATAATAAAATTAAAAGCATAGCATGTAACACATAACTCATGTTAACATGTATCACATAACGAACGTCTCATATAGAAGTAATATGTAACACATTTAAAAGGATACCGTCGAGGTACACCTCTGACATATAATACTTCCAACCAACAACCAATGATACCAATGTTTACTTAACATTTAATATAAACATGTCATACTCCAAAGTAGGGAGTACAACAACAACAACAATATCATGTTCATGTATGCCAAGTGATTCTACTACACATAGCCATTCAAACATCAATATTTTGATAAATAACACAATACCATTAAAATGTATATTGTGTAACCAATCACCCAACTAGTCTCTCGAGTAACCAAAGAGCTCACAAAACACACACGTGGGTCACATTGATTATCAAAACCTAACCAACTCCGTTCGAGTCATTTTTAGTTTCTAGTGATGTTGAGTTACGAAGAAGGTCTTGCACTTTAAACCTAGCACATTAATGCCCAAATTTAAATCCCCAACAATATACAACAACCAACAACATGCTTCACAAGTCCATAATGCTATTTCATGGCAATAATCAAGTATTCACAACTCGACATGGTAACTTTACATGTTAGAAGTCTAAAATGTCACATGAGACATAAATCAAGAAGGAAAAGGGGGTAGTAGCTAACCTCTTGTTGAAATAACCCAAGGAGAACGAAATCAAATCGATGAAGAAGATTCTCGAGGTCTCCAAGTCTCTACAAGGTTGAATCTCCAACTTTCTAGCTTGAATCTTTGAGAAATCTAAGTTTCTCTCTCTAAAAATATGGGTAAGGTGAAGGCTCTTGATTTCACCACTGATCGGAGAAGTTGTTTGGATAGGAACACTCCCCTTGTCGTCCTCTACGCTCCGGTGAAGACGGATCGTGAATCCGACTCCAAACGACCAAGATATCGCAAGTTTCTCACTCAGGACTCTCTCTAATCTCTCTCTACTCTCTCTCTATGGTCATGGATGTTTTAGATAACAAATGAGAGTGTACAAGGCTCTCCAAGGGTGTATAAGTGGCTGTGAATGGAGCCTCAACCGGCCTAAGGACATGGCACATCGAGAGCCAAGCAAAATTTAAGTTGAAAGAAGCTAAAAATTTCTCGGGTGAACAGTGCTAGCATAAGGCGACCACCTGGGCATCCATGCAGCCCCTGTCCAATTTTGTTTTGTGTTTTCTGGAACTTGAGCGAGTGCCTGGGCGAGCACCCTATCCCCTGATGCTCCGATTTCTCCGAAAATGCTCCGAAACGCTCCCGAAATGATTCTAAATGATCCCAAAGTGATTCTAAGTCTATGGGGTGGTCAAAAACATTTGAGAAAGGTTCCCGAAATGATCGATAACAACGCAAGAAGTTCAACGCATCTCAAGCACGATCAATTACAAGAATTAAATAACAATTTCAAGGCATACGAAATGCATGGATTTTAACATGAATGTGAATGACATTTGAATGGCATGAGATATGCAAGATATACATATGACATAAGTGATATAAATGATGCAAATGATGCGGGTGTTACAGAAGAGGTAACCCAATGATTTCGTTCTATCATATCCTTTCGTTTTGATTATTATTCAAATCTGGAAATTTTCGTTCTTTGTCTTCATCCATCATTGTTTGCACCAAATTTGTGTTCTTCATTCTTAAGAAAAATTCTAGAAATTTGTTGAATTGTTCTAGCGTTCTTGTGTTACTTGTGTACCCAATTCGTAAAGTCAAAAAAAAATCTAAAAAAAAGTTAGTGTGTGTTCTTGGTGTTCTTGAGTGCCCAAGTCAAAAAAAAAGTGGGCCAAAAATTTTGTAGCCTAAATTGGGTTGGAAAAAGTTTGAACATCATTGTGAGTTACTCCATTTGAAAAAAAAAATTGCTGGAACATTCATTATATCATATCATCATATTGTTCAAATATTCATCCGTTGATTGTCAATTCTATTCTTGCTTTCAATTGTGAATTGTTCCTCACTTTGAACGGTTAACACAAAAGTCTGAAAATCCCGAATTGCAATTGACTTGAGCATCCTGAAATGATTGAAACTTGCACTATCTTGTTGGTAAATTCAAGTCAAAAAGGTTCTCTCAATAAAATTTAGAGTGTGTGAGTTGAGAGTGATACACGAACGAGTTTGTGAGTTGTGTGCAATTTATTCTCAACATGTCACAAAATAGAGAGAGATTAGTTAAAGAGGATCCCAAAGAACGTATGATTAGAATGTGGGAGGAAGTTGGTCGATGTTTGAGTAGAATAGAAGAGAATGCACAACCTCGAGGGAATTCACATCGATTCCAAGCGAGGAGGGGAGAGTACTTTGATGATGGTTGGGTAGATGGTGAGTATGAGTTAGATGATGAATGGATAGAAAGTATAGGTGATGGAATAGAAGGGTAGGTGAGAGAGTAGACATGAAAATTCCTACTTTCAAAGGTAGGGATAATTCCAAGGAATATCTAGAGTGGGTTAGGAAGATTAAGGATCTATTTAGGTGTAACCACTACACGGAGGTTCAAAAGGTAAAACTTGCATCCTTAAAGTTTACCGAATATGCCAGTGTGTGATGGGAACAATTAGTTAACAACCGTAGGAGGATATGAGAGGGTCGTATTGATACGTGGGCAGAAATGAAACGTGTAATGCATAGGAAGTTTGTCCCGAACTACAACCACCAGGAAATATTGAGGATTACTTCTTCTTCGTCGTATCAAACACATAGTAGACCCAAAGTGGTGGAATACAAGAGTCCCAGTGTTGTACCTATGAGGACTTATATAGGATCATTACAATGTAAAAAGAGGTTGAGGAAAAATAAAGAAAGTTCAGCCAGAGTGATAAATGATGTTTGTGTGATTGCCGAGAAAAAGGAGAGTAAGAGTGAAAATGAGAATGAAAGGCCGGCTAAAGGAGAGAGTAATAGTCAAGAGATAGCCGAGCAAAAGGAGTGGGAAACTAGCAAAAGTAATCAAGTGAACGATGAAAGTGAGTTTAGCGAGGCTGAGTGAAAAAATGAAAAGAGTGGGTTGATGGAAGAGAGTGACAACCCGAGTGAAGAGGAAAGAAAAAGGGAAATGATAAAAACAAGAGGGCGGAAACACAAGCAAATGAGGAAGAAAAAGAAATGGTTGAAAAGTCGTATGGCAATGAGAGTGTGAAACCAATCTTTTCTGCCGTCCAAAGTAAGTTTGAGAGGGAGTTGGTGAAAAATCAAAGTGAGGTATTCCACATCTCTACGGAGATCCCTTTTTACACTAACATTCCATCCCAATTTTCTCTTCCATATGATGTTTCTTCTCCACAGGTTCTTGTTGAAGTGTTTTCTGAATTAAGCAAGAAAGCTTTGTGATCCAAATGCGATGGTCAGCTAGGTAAGGAGATTGTTGTAGTTCCTACATTTTCTCAAAGGTATGATCTTACGTTTTCTTTTAATACTCAATTTTTGAGACTTAATAATCATGTCGATCACCTTGGCTTTGATAAGAGACTTAAACTTTCTGAGGATGTTGATTTGGATAAGATCTATAGTCAAATGCATGATTTATTCTTGAGGAATCTTGTTAGTACACATGACATGTATAGGATGTCATCATTTCAAGTTTTAGTTGATCATCATGGATTGAATTGGTTGAAATTTGGTAAGTTAGATGACCATGGATTGTGCTTGTCATTACATATACCGAATCACTCATATGTCAATCCATATCTAGAATGTGCCTTAAAGGTTGAATTGGTAGATTCGTATTGTGCATTGAAGGTTGATTTGATAAATCTAAATTGTACTTTGAGAATGACTAAGAGTGCTAAGTTCGTACTGAAATGCATGTTGTCCAACATAAGATGGTCAGAATTTTGTCATTTTTATTTTTGTGAAGATTCCATGGAATTATTAGAGTCGTGGTTTGCATTGGAAGTGCATAAGGATAAGAAATCTATGAATGTGAATACGAGTGAGTTTGCTGAATTAGATTGTCATAGTCCATGTCACAAAGTAGATAACATTTTTCATGTTGGATTGTTCTTTCATAAGATTTACGGATTGTATGAAACAACTAGTGCTAAATCTTCTTTGTTTAAAGCAATTCATTTTAAGCATGCTGAAACTAGGTGAAGTTGTGAATGTCGTGTTGAAACAATGCATGGGAATACATTGGCTATCTTGGGAATTGAGAGTGTTGAGCACGATAATTCTGTTGAGCAAGTGGAATGTTTCACTTCAAAGATGCATGATAGAATGAGTGGTAGAATCAAGATCTTAACAAATGTGAAGATGCATGATAGAATGAGTGACAGAATCAAGATCTTAACAAATGTGTTAGAATCTTTGATTTTCATACCTAAATATGATCTTGTGGCGATGCATGGCGCTGTTGTGTTATTCCTTGTAGTCCAAAGAAGATAATTGGTTAGATTGATTTTTCGACCTGGTGAATGTAATAAGCTTATTGTTAGACTGATTTTTGAACCCGGCGAATGCAATGAGTTCTTACCACATGAAAAGGAGATAGTTTTGGGTTGTGTTAAGTTTAGCATAACAAGATGTGCTAAACTAATACATAATCGATTTTGTGGCAGCAACTTTGATCATCTTGCCTTGCATTGTATGGTTGTATTTCTTCTACAGGTTCTTATTAACATGTTTCCCAAAGCAAGCAATAAGAATGTGAGGATCGAATGGGAACATTATCTAGGAAATGATATTGTTACATTTCATAAACGTTCTCAAAACTTTGTATTGTTTTCTTTTGTGGATTGTAAGTTATTGTGTTTTGAGAAAGGTGATATTTTGCATGTTAACTCTCATAACTTCAAGGGAATACTTTGTATTTATGGAGAGTTTGGATGTATTAAGAATGTGAGGATCGAATGGGAACATTATATAGGAAATGAGATTGTTACATTCCATAAAAGTTCTCAAAAGTTTGTCTTGTTTTCTTCTGTGGATTGTAAGTTATTGTGTTTTGAGAAAGGTGATGTTTTGCATGTTGACTCTCATAACTTCAAGGGAATACTTTGTGTTTATGGAAAGTTTGGATGTATTAAAATCCCAAAGGATGAAGGGGATTTGTTTTTGGGTAATAATGTGTCCTTACCGCATATCAATGTGAACTTGTTGTGTATATCCTTTGATTATCTTGCTTGGCATAGTTTTGTTAGATTTCTTACACAGGTTAAGGCAAGGTTCATTGTGGAGCACAAGGTTGATGATAAATTCAGATTGGCCTTGAATGGTGTTGATTTGAGGTCGAATCCTTTTGTTTGATTTTGAGTTATGTATTTCTTTTTTGAGGTTAGGCTCCTTCGTCCTCCCTCTTATAAGGGCCAAGCTGATTGTCCCCCTTAAGTTTGTATTTTTTCTATTCTTTATTAATAATATCTAGCAGGGTGCCGTCCCTATTTTCCTAGAAAAATAAATAAATAAATAAATAAAAGTCTGAGTCAAGCCAATCACGTTTATGAACCCTTTAAGATATTCGGAAGACCAATGATTCGTGCATGTGCCAAGAAGACTCAAGCGGCCTTAATAACACTTGTGGAAGAGATTAGAGGCCAAATCGAAGTCAAGACGGATCAAGGACATCAAGGTAGGTTCGTTTGCACTTTGGAGACTTTAACGGCATCAAAATGCATCAAAGCTTCAACAAGTCACGCGCCCTAGCGCGCAACTCCCAAAAGTTTTCAGAAAATCAGAGTTTTGCAATATTCAGCAAAAGTCGTGCCTTAGCGCACCATTTTGCGCGCCCTAGCATGCCAAACCCACGCCCTAGCCCGTTGTACGTACATCTTCTGAATTCGGATGGTTTTCTGTTGCTTTTGAACATTGTAATCATCTATTTCATTTTTATCTCTTAGGGAACGTGTTAGCAGACATGGAAGCCTATATAAGGCTTGTTTCTTCATTTGTAAACGAATCTTCGATCATAATATAAACATTGAGTTTATTCATTTCACTTTTCTAAGAGAATCGTGAGCTTATCGAGTTTCTTGGATTGGAGACTCACACTTGACCTTATCAAACTCGAGGATCGCGGGTTTGTGGCGTTCCGTGATCTGTGTTCTTAGGCGATTGCATCTAACAAGTATCGGTTGCACCTAAAGGTTCCTATTCAATTGCGAATAGCGGGTTGAGGGAAATCCACCTATCTTTTCTATTTTTCTGCAATTTTCTGTGTTTTCGTTCTTCGAGCATTCGAGTTGAACTTCTTCAGTTCGATCTTGTTCAGAATCACATCACATTGTTAGTCCTCGTAAGAAAGCGAGTGGCTATCTTTAATAAATGTTGGGTGCGATACTATTTGGCGACAAATCAAAAATGTTGCACCCACCTTCTGCCGTTCTTGGAGCTAGTGGAGGGGACTTGTCCACCTATGCTTGGACTACAGCTGCGTTAGCATATCTATAACGTCACCTGGGTATAGTATCTCGGGTAGATACTACACAGATATCTAGATATCTCACTCTATTGGAGCTAAATTGATTTATATTATGAGATTAACGACTATTTTTTTGTTGTAATTATATTATTAAGTTATTATTTTGGCATCGAAATATTTGTAATTTATTATTTGTTAACTTTAACATTTAGGCTTAAATATAAGAGTACTTTTCAGAGTTCAGACCTGATTAAGCACATGGGTGAACTCCGGCGTCATGTTACGTTGCTCGTTGGGTCATTAGTTCGTCCCGTAACAAGGACTAACTTCCTTAGTTAAGCTGCACCAAAGACTTGCAGGAGAGTGTACCTTCAAATTTATGGGAAAGAGCAATTAACAATGACAACATCAAGAATTAACCAGATTACTAACAACAAATGTTGAAAGAAAAGTACACTTGGGAAAAGTACAGATACATTTGTGAGCCGAACACTAAAAATGTTGTATCACTCTTAGATAGAGTGAGAAGCCCCAATGGTGTTTCATGCTGTTGAAATTCATACACACCATCTCGAACCCAGACACTATTGTGTGACAAAAATACCAAAGAGCAAACGATCATTTCTTCATGTCTTACACCATAGTCATGACATCATTCGCTTCAATCATATATGAAGTGGAACGAAACACATCAATCAAACAATCAACTAAACCGTTGGAAGAAAGTTCATTGTCCATCATTTAGTAAAATGGAAGTTTCTGCTACACGGTGGGATTGCAGGTTAGGCACTGTTGCTGTGAGAGTCCTGTGTCTTGGATCTGTAAGAATTGATTGCACGTTTACGAATCCCACTTTTTTCACGGTTTTTTCCAGATCAAGCAAGTAGTACTCATCCAGAAAAGGTTCTGTGCTCTTCATCAATGTAAACAGCACAGGTGACAATTCCTACAAACATATGAAGCCCAAAATCAGCCCCCATATCAAGTTTTCTCAATAAGGAGATCATATTGGGAATCATTATCAAAGCACTAGCAATTGTTTCCAACACATTAGGTATGGTTTTCAATGTAAGTATTTCTACTAACAGAAGCCTAAGTTAGGAAGTGGTATGCAGAACCTGCTTTATGTAATTTCCCTTGTTCAAGCTTGTTTGCGGGCAAAACACAAGCTTGTTGCACGGGCTCGAGCCGAGTTTGAGCTAGCTTGTGCTCAAGACGAGTTTGAGTTGAACAAGATCATTAATTAACAAATATTAACTAGAATTTTAGTTTTCTTAGTTTGTTAACTAGTCGAGTTAAACCGTTATACAAATAAAATACAACTGAACTCCACCTTCGTCAAATTGGGGTTAGCAATAGGAATCCATTTTTGGGGCATTTGGTTTGATCCATGCAAGAGCATCATACAAGCCACACTACAAGTGATTTCGTAGCATTTACATGAATATTCTTGGGATTCATAGTGACCCAACAAAGCTTGACAAAGTTTTACAATAAATGTCACGCTACCTAATCCAACCCAAATATTAACACAACATGTATAATTTCAAATAATATTATTACATATAGAATTTATTGGTTAAAGTCAATATCAACCAAAAGTAAACGATATAATTCCGGTCAATATCAACCAAAACTATAAGATATAATTCGATTTCTAGTTGCAATATTCTTGTTAGAAAATAAGTTCCTCACTATGAGAAAATTAAACTCCCATGACAAAGGAAAAGGAGGTGGTTGACCATTAAATTTCGTAGGTGAGTCCATATTCATACCAAAATAATTTGTCAAGTCGTGGCCTACTCTGGAAAAGGTAGAACATTATGAACTCACATTAAAGCTTCTTGTATAAAATAAAGTCGAGACAAGTACAAGAGAGAACACACGAGTTAACGATTTGACCAAATCCTCCCAACATCAACGGAGAGACCGATTTCACTATTTGAGAGAAATACAAGATATGAATAATTGCATTTGTTTATATCAATCAAAATACCCCTTATCCACCCAGATAACCCTTTTGTACATTCACTCTCAAAATGAGTAAAATCCATCTCACTTTTCTATAGTTCTTTCCCTCCTACTGACTAACCAACAAACTAACTAGACTTTTGACATCCACCCGCACTCTATACTTATACGCAGTATTATGTGCATGGCCGATTGCACTCTCATGCTGAATTTGACATCCGCACTCTATACAAATACCTAGTATTATGTGCTTTGCCAATTGCACTCTACAATGATGAACTATATGGCTTCTCATATATACAAAAAGCTTTTATTGTGACTTCATAATATTCACTCCCTTTTCATAGTAGGCAATCACCGGCAAACTAGATTGGTTTGGACTCATCTATAAAATAAAATAGCCAACCACCTTATTTTCCTCTGTTCCCAAATTTGTGAGGAAACTATTTTCTAAAATATCTTCCCCTTCGAACATATGAGAACAAGTTGTCAAGTGCTTCTACCAAAATCTTTAGAAAGCTTTCCCAGTTCATCATTTTGTAAATACCACAAACTATCCATTCGCCTTTTTCCTTTGATGTAGAACAAGTGTGACGTGGCTAACGAGTTTTTAGCTAAGAGGACAAGGTACGGAGACCCCTCCTACGAGAGTAGGGACAGAAGAAAAGTGGGAAAGAAAGAAGAAAGCGAAGAAGAATGCTTACCCTAACAAGGGATCAGCCATGCCCGAAGGCCACTACAGCAAAAGCCTAAACTCAAATATTATTAATCAATACAAATTAGATGATGGGGGATTACATAGATATTATAAGAGAAAAGTAAATCCTAAAACTACTAGGACTAAGGCATCGTGGGTGACTTGCCCTTAAGCTACGTATGTAGTAATCCATGGTGAGAACGTGAGTAGGGTTATTACTAAGTCATTCAAACAACGATAGGATGGCTAACCCACCGGCCATTACATGTTTTAATCAAACTCACCGCAGACAATGCAACGAGATGCAAGCCTTACTTTGTGATTAAGATGTGAAAACTATATTTGTGCTCATCCTTGAACATCTTCTCTCCTTTTCTCATTCTCCAATTGAAGGCACTCTTCTTCCTTGATCTCTTGTTTTTTCGAATGATTGAAAGACTTGAGTCAAGAAGTGAGTTCTTGACCAAGTGTATATCTTCTGCACTTAGAGATTTTCAGATCACTCTCTCTACACAAGAATTTATCATCTTCGTACTTGTCTATGTCAGTCTCGCTGTGTGTATATGTATCTCGTGAGGAAAGGGTTCCTTTTATAGGTGAAGAGGATAAAGTAGCTGTTGAAGATATTGATGATTCTCAATAGTTGAAATAAATGCATAGGTATAGCTGAGTACACCGTACGGACTGCTGGTTAAGAACCTCTTTGAAGATCTTTGAGAAGTGTGTATCTGAAGAGGATCTTTGGCTTTGTCGTTTAGTGTTTTCCTTTCTTCAGTAAGTGATTTGATGAAGGCGTAGAGCAGGTTATCTTCGAGAACTAAGCTACTTCATCAGGGAAGCAAGAAGACCAATGATAATAAATGAAGGCACGAATACCGAGATCATAACGTTTGGCGAAGCCGATAGGTCTTTTAAGAAAATCTGAAAAGATCTCTTCAAACGTCATCTATATTCATGAAGGATACGTGTATTTGACTTCTAGGCTTCTTAATCAGTAACATTCGATAGATTTCTTTGAAGTATCAGCAATTCTTAGATGGGCACATTAAGCATTATCAAAGTTTGTTTGGTCTTTATCACTTGTGATCAGTTTCCAATTGTTTCCAATTTGTCAGGAGCATGGCTGAAAAGGTTTATCCCTAGTCCTAACCTAGAGTTGCCACCGACAGTCCGGTACGCAGACCATCTAGTCATTCTATCTAAGACTAAGTAATGATTACAAAAAATCAAATAATTTAGGGAATATGCAAATGAATATTATACATTTGCACAGACATATTCCGAACAGAGGTCGAAAAGTGTTTCCATCTTATGGGGATTACAATATGTGGGGCTTATAAATTACTGACGCGACGAATGAAGGAGGCATTGCATCTTCATTCTTACCCAAAAAATTTGATCAACTTTTGTATTGGCCAGTCCAGTAGTGTAGGCATGAGTTTCATAAGACTTTTGCAGGAAACAACCTGAATGAAACAAAGAGACATCAGTCCAATTCTAGGAGACTTGGGGAGTCGTCGACCGGATAATATTCAGGGTACAAACAGTCATAGAATTTCGTTTAGAAATTTGAAGAAAATAAAAGGGAGCCGGCCAATCAAGGAAATTCAAGTAATCAGAACCAACCTCCACGAAGAACTCAACAAAGAAACGATTAGCAGAATGACAACCGACAAAATAATAATCGCTATGCTCAAAACTATGGAGATAAGTGTTATCCTCGTAATCAAGCTGTGCATCACTCATGTAACTGTTTTAACCACGGGAAAGTTAATATGGCTGGGATGATGCAAGAGGACGGCGAGTAGAGTGTACGGTTGATCCTAAAAAAGAGTACTCTTGAGTGGCTTGTTATGCCTTTTTGACTTACGAATGCTCTTAGTACTTAATGCGGCTTACAAATCAGGTTTTGAAGCCTTTAAATGGCAAATTTGTCATTTCTTATTTGGATTACTCTGATTTACATATAAAGAAACTGAACATGTTGAGCATTTGAGAGAAGTGATAAATAAAAGTGTTGCAGGAGAACAAGTTGTATAGCAATCTAAAAGAGTGCAGTATTATGCTTGATAGACTGCTATTTCTGGATATAGTCTATGTTGATGGCATACAGGTTGATGAACAGAAAGTATAAGCAAACCGAGATTGGCCGTCTAAAACTGTTAGCGAAATGTGTTTTCATGGACTTGCAATATTCTATAGGCGTTTTATTCATAATTTCAGTATTATCATGGTACCTATTATAGAAGAAAGGCCATTTCATAGAGGTGATCAAGAAGATACCAGTTCAGTGATCAAGAAAGACAGCCAACATGCCAATACTATCGAAATTGGATTTAGTTTCTAATGAAATCTAGTTGATGCAAATCCGATCATCGAAAGCTTACGCGTTGAAAGCTCGAATTAAGGGTGTAAGATGTGCCGTGCTTGTAACGACGAATTATCATGGACTCGGAAATCAATAATACTACATCCTCATTTCTGTTGTTAGGTAAACGCAATAAACGGAAGCTTTAGAAGTTAAACCATAATTCTTAATCTCCCCATTCTACAAAAAGCAATCCGTGTTTCACTCTTTGGACAAGAATTCTGTTTTAGGAATCTTACTTTGAAATTAATTTGTTTTAACTTAATTTACAAAATAGAAAATAAAATAAATTGATTGAAAATACTACCCACCAAACGTCTTAAAATTTAAAGAAATCACTATAGCTTTGCTAATAAGAGTTAATAATGATTTGACCAAAAATCTTGATTTTTAAAATGAACGTCCATTTTTAGTTTAGTTTTGCACGAAAATGAATGAAGTTAACTTCGAAGCACTTTCTTTTAGACATACATATACATGAATAATGCACATGGTGTTTACATAATAAAACTCAAGTGCATAACATGATATAATAGCTGGAAAAGGTGAATTTAGTAAATTCAGCTAAAATAGATCACTCATTTTGGGACAACAAATTTTGTAAAAATGCCCTCTAATTTGGGACGGAGAGAGTAATAATATAAAATTTTCGAGTGAACTAAAGAAGTAATTCTCAATAATTTTTTTTAGTTTGGGTACATTTCGTGTAACAGCTTATAATAAAATTTTCTGATTTTGAAATATCTAGAGAGGAGTGGCTAAACATATATCCTTAAGAATCAAGGATCCTCTTAAGGCTCAAGTACAAGTTAGAGTTGAATATTTATTACTTATGCATTATGTCAATCGCTACAAGACGAAAATGGTAAGACTTTGAGCATGACAACAAAAATAATGACAAGTATTAGTTTTCACTAATTAGACTCGGACAAGGCAATTATCATTGAAGATTGAACTCAATTTTTCAACACTCGTATATGATAAATATTTTTAAAGATATATTTGAAAAATATCTTGACCCGTGCCAAGCACACACCAGCCAGTCCTCTGGCTCGTGAGCTACCAAACTGAGCTTGGCTTGCACAAGCCGATTCGGTTAGTGTACCAGCCCTACTTGTTCCTCCTTTTTTTTTTTCAGAGAGGGAGGAGTTTCAATATAGTTGCAAGGATGTAATGATATCCCTTCAGCCATGTCTTTGTGCCCCTAGATGATTATCAGAAGGATCTGCCATTGGAACAAATCAATGACACTGAACCAAGTCATGGAACTGCATATGATCAGCCATGTCTTGGTGCCCGTAGATGATCATTAGAAGGATCCGAGATTGAAGTAAACCATTGAAACTGTAGAAAGGAATCTGACCCTTGTGTGCCTAGTTAGGAAGTTTTTATCTTTCATTATTTAGAATAGATTTAGTCCCTAATTCATCGTGATTAGTTATTGTGATTTATTTGCTTTGCTATATTAGTGGGATTCCTAATTGTAATTTATTTGCTTTGCTAGATTAGTGGGATTCCTAATTAAAAAGGAATTATGTTTCCTTTTCTGGTGTACTGGTATGCCAGCCACATTCTCCTTTATATAAGGATGTAAATTGACAATTGAGAAATAGAGAAAAATAATCAATATTCTTCTCACTGAATTCTTCATGGTATCAAAGCAAGGTTTCTGAACCCCAATCCTTCACACTCTTCTTCTCTCACCAGTCACCATGACCAAATACGCCATGGCCTCACAATCCTCCTCGGAAGTCACATCCAGATCCGAACTAAATTCCTCAGCCCCTTCTGTCCCCGATACTTCCTCTCATCTTGTCACAAATCATAAACTCCATTCTCATAATTTTCTTCAATGGTCACAGTCGGTGTTCATAAATATCTGCAGTAGAGGGAAGGATGGACACCTCATGGGTGAAGCATCTGCTCCAGAAACAACAGATCCCGAATACCGAACGTGGAAAACTGATGATCACCGGGTAATGTCACGTTTAATAGATTCCATGACCACGGAGGTTGGAGAAAACGTCCTGCTCTATAGAACAGCCAAGGAGATATGGGAATCTATGCGTGATACCTATTCCAGCAGAGAAAATACCTCTGAATTATTTGCGGTTGAGACCAGATTATATGATCTGCGACAGGGAGACTTGAGTGTTACACAGTATTTCAACACACTTACACGTTGCTGGCTGCAACTGGACTTGTGTGTATCTATCCATGGAAGTGCTCCGATGATTCTGCCTTGTACAAGAAGATCGTTGAGCAGAAAAGGACAATCAGATTTCTCATTGGTCTCAATAAAGACCTAGATGAGGTTAGGGGGAGAATCATGGGATTCAAACCTCTTCCTACCGTTCGAGAGGCCTTTACAGAAGTTCGGAGAGAGGAGAGTAGAAAGAAACTAATGATGACAGACAATCACACCACACCAGCAGTTGAGGGTTCGGCCTTGTACACACACAATCCTTCTCAAAATAACAAGACCGGGAAAGGACGCCCTTGGGGCGACCACTGTAAGAAAGTTGGTCATTTGAAGGCGACGTGCTGAAAATTACTCGGCAAACCTACAAATTGGAAGTCGACTCGGCTAGGCTTTGGTCATAAGGGACTGCCCTCTTTATCTTGGTCGGAAAACGAAGAAGCTATTTGATCCTCTTAGTCTAGAACTCCAAAATAAGGTGGGCATGTGGATGGGCTTTTCTCGAAGAAAATGACAATCAACCTCTAATCGATGTGACCGGGAAAATCATGCAAATGTCACTGCCACAACAGAAGTCAGTCCATTCACCAAGGAGCAAATTGAAGCACTACAGAGAATGCTTAGTCAAGTCTACAGTTCTGGACAAGCGTCTTCATCCTCTCTCGAGCAACATACCAGGCTACCAGCCTTCTTGCACACCAAGTGATGCGTAACAAACGCCAAAGTTGTTGCGTACGAAGTTATGGATGAAGGTTTATGCGAATAAAGATGAAAGTGCAGCGAAAATAAAAGGATAGATGACGGGTCAACGGTTAGGCTTCACTCACCTAACGTAAAGATCCCGTTTGGGTTTACCGGTTAGGCTTCACTCACCTAACGTAAAGAGCCCTTTTAATATTACCTCCTAAACCTAAGGAAATAATAGACAAAATCTGAACAAAACTTTGTTCTTTGTATTTCTCCTTGAGAATCAAAATTAAAATCTGTATATACAACACTAATTATAACCCCTTTTTATAGGTGTTTACAATGCATCCTAATCTTAAAAGGAAAACAAAACTACTCCTAATTGTACAAGCATTTGGAATACTATCCTACCTAGGACTAGAGAATCAATCCTATACAATCTAGGAATCAAAACAGCAGCAGGAAAAACGATCTCGCCAAGACTGGTCGCAGGGCGATCGCCCTGTCCCGCCACAAAGCGATCGCTTTGTGGCCAGAAACCCGGTCCGCAAATTTGACTGCAAGGCGATCGCTCCCTCTTAAACAAGGCGATCGCTCTCAATCCAGAATGTTGTCAATGCCTTCTTTTTCCCATGTATCATCCCTTGTCGTGCACGTAACCTCCAAAGGTCTTCCGAATTCTTGATTCTTCCTACTTTGCATCATCAAAGTCTCGAGAGACAATGTCAATCCATCCTCACCCATTTGAAATGCATCCATGGAATTGTTTGGGTCTTTGGGAAGGTCTTTCCCTAATGCTCCCGCATCATCCTCCCCTTCTTGAGAAAGAATTGGCCTCAATTCTTCAAGCATTTTGTCCTCTAAATATGGTGACAAATTTCCACATTGAATGTAGAACTAATCGAATATTCCTCGGGAAGGTCCAATTTGTATGCACTATCGCCAAACCGTTCTAATACTTGAAAAGGGCCTTCGGCTCTTGGCATAAGTTTATTCTTCCTCTTGCTAGGAAATCGTTCTTCCCGCAAATTTAGCCATACTAGATCTCCGTGTTGAAATTCCGGTTGCTTGCGACTTTTATTGGCTCGCTTCTTGTAAATCTCATTCACTTTCTCAATTCTTGCTCGAACTCGTTCATGAAATTGTTGTATATTCTTCAATTTGTTGAACGCATCCGGTTGCTCTTTCCCTTTTCGTGTGGGAACCATATCTATAGGCAAATAAGGATTAACCCCATACACTACCTCAAATGGAGAATGTTTTGTAGCATATGTTGGTGTACGGTTATAGGCAAATTCTGCATGAGCCAACTTCAAATCCCAATCCTTTTGGGTCTTCCCAACTAGTCCTCTTAATAGAACTCCAAGGGTTCTATTTGTAACTTCTGTTTGTCCATCCGTTTGCGGGTGATGAGATGTACTAAACAACAATTTAGTTCCAATTATCCTCCAAAGAGATCTCCAAAAACGACTAAGAAACTTGCTATCTCGATCACTTACAATTGTCTTTGGCACCCCATGCAAACGCACAATTTCTTTGAAGTACAAATCCGCAATTAGGGAAGCATCATCCGTTTTGTGACATGGCACGAAATGTGCCATTTTCGAGAATCGATCGACTACCACCATGATAGCATCCTTTCCTCTTTGTGTCCGCGGTAAAGCCACAATGAAATCCATTGATACATCGCTCCATGGCCGTTTTGGTACCGGTAATGGCGTATACAATCCTTGATGGAACGTACTTTTCATCTTTTGACACGTGGCACATCTAGAGATAATAGTTTGCACATCTCCAAGCATCTTTGGCCAATAAAAATGTTCTTGTAATAACTCAAGTGTCTTGTTGATGCCAAAATGTCCCGCTAGTCCTCCTCCATGAGTTTCTCGTACCAATAACTCCCTTATCGAACACTTGGGAATACAAAATAGATTGCCTTTGAACAAAAAGCCTTCTTGTAGCATGAAATTCCCTTTCTCACAATCGAGAACAATAGAGCCAAAATCCGGGTCTTCTTTGTAGTATTCGCATACTAGTTTGAACCCTAGTAGCTTGGCATCCATCATGGTAAGCATAGAATACCTTCGAGATAACGCATCCGCTACTACGTTATTCTTTCCATCCTTGTATTTCGAAGAAAAGTTGAAAGATTGCAGAAATTCTACCCATTTTGCATGCCTCGGTTTTAACTAGTGTTGCCCGTGTATGTATTTCAAATCCTCATGATCGGAATGAAGGACGAAATGATTCGGCCTTAAATAATGACTCCAATGATCCAAAGCTCTAACCATGGCATAAAATTCCTTGTCGTAGGTAGAATAGTTGAGTCTCGCACCTCCAAGCTTTTCACTAAAGTAAGCAATGGGCCGTTTTCCTTGAGTCAACACCGCCTCTATACCCACTCCACTAGCATCACATTCGACCTCAAAAGGTTGTGAGAAATCGGGTAAGGCCAAAACCGATGTCTTGCATAACTACTCCTTGAGCTTTTCAAAAGCTTGTTGTGGCGCCGAAGTCCATTCAAATTTTCCTTTCTTCAAAGTTTCGGTTATGGGACTTGCAATGGTGCTAAAATCTTGAATGAAACGTCTATAGAAAGAGGCTAACCCATGGAATGATCGTACCTCTGTAATGTTGGTTGGAGTAGGCCAAGACTTGATTGCTTCAATCTTCGTTTGATCGACGGATACTCCTTCCTTTGAAACCACATATCCAAGGAACATCACACTAGGTTACATGAACGAACACTTCTCAAGTTTCCCATAAAGCTTGTTTTTCCGCAAAGCTAGGAGTACCTCTTCAAGATGTCGTATATGTTCCTCCTCACTTTTGCTATACACCAAAATATCGTCTAGATAGACGACTACAAACTTTCTCAAGAATGGTCTTATCACTTCATTCATTAGTCTCATGAACGTACTTGGAGCATTTGTGAGCCCGAATGGCATCACCTTCCACTCATATAATCCATGTTTTGTCTTGAAAACCGTCTTTCATTCGTCTCCTTCACGCATACGGATTTGATGATAACCGCTCCTCAAGTCAATCTTTGAGTAAATTATTGCACCATGTAGCTCATCAATCATGTCATCTAAGCATGGCATTGGAAATCGATATTTGATAGTGATGTTGTTGATTGCTCTACTATCCACGCACATTCGCCATGAGCCATCTTTCTTGGGTACTAAAAGAGCCGGTACCGCACTTGGACTCATACTTTCTTCCACATATCCTTTCGAGAGCAATTCCTCAATTTGTCTTTGAAGCTCTTTCGTTTCTTTCGGATTGCATCTATATGCCGGCTTGTTGGGAAGTGGCATTCCGGGTATCAAATCTATTTGATGTTCAATTCTTCGCTTTGGTGGTAAACCCGGGGATAGATCTTCGGGGAATACATCTTTGAACTTGTTGAGTAGAGGTTTCATTAAGGGGTGTAGTTTCTCCCCTTCTTGACTTTGGACCCCTTGAGGAATGACGAGAATTGCTTGTCCATCCTTGACGGCTTGTTCGGCTTCTCGTTCATTAGCCAATAAGTTTGTCTTTTGCGGGGGTCTTTTGATGGGAACTATCTTGGAGGGTGGTAAAGGATTTAACTTAAACTTCTTCCCATCTTTCTTGACAATATAAGCATTTTCCCTCCCTTCATGTGTTACGTATCGATCGTATTGCCAAGGTCGTCCCAATAGTATATGACACACATCCATTGGTACCACATCACAAAGTATCTCATCTTGATAATTTCCCATAGAAAAAGAGATTAAAGCTTGTCGATTTACCTTAACTTCGGATCCATCGTTGAGCCAATGAAGTTTGTAAGGACGTGAGTGGTTTGTGGTTGGGACCTTCAACTTGTCAATGAGTATAGTAGAGACGGCATTCGCACAACTTCCTCCATCTACTACTACATCGCATACCTTTCCTTGCACAAGACACTTTGCATGAAAGATTTGTTCCCTTTGTTCCTCTTCCATGGCTACCGGTTTCGCAGGTAATGATCTCCTCAAGACTAGCGTCTCCCCCTTGACGTCTTCGGAATCAAATTCTTCTACCTCTTCTTCTTCGGATTCATCTTCTTGGTCTTGTGTCGCAAGATTGTCTTCGATATCTCGAATCTCGTGTAAAGTCAAGACTCTTTTGGTGGGGCACTCGGATTGATAATGACCACATCCTTGACATTTAAAGCACTTGACATTGTCCTTGCTCTTGATTGGTTTCTTTCCTTCGGTCTTCTCATTTGTGATGCCTTTGTTGGACTTCTCTCCTTGATTATTGGACTTAGGATTGCTTGGCGCCGCGTTGCTTGTAGCCTGAGTTACTTGAAAAACCCTTTGAGAATGTTGTCTTATTTCCCACCCTTTTCCTCTTTACTTGTCTTTCACATTTGATTGAGACCTTGCAAATTTCTTCAAAAGTAAAGCACAGTTGTAGCTCTACTATGTTGGCTATCTCGACATCTAGCCCCCCCATAAATCTAGCAATCTTTTGCTCTTCATGTTCTTGCATATCACAAATAATCGATAATTTCTCAAATTCCTCAACGTATTGTGCTACGGTTGAACTCCCTTGTTTTAATTGTATAAGCTTTGAAAAATTATCTTGTCGGTAAGTGCTAGGTAAAAACCTTCGATCAAGATATTTCTTAAATTTATCCCAAGACTCGATTTTTGACTTCCCTTCGCGTCTTCGTTGAGATTTTAAATTTTCATACCATATGGAAGCATACCTTGTGAGTTTGAGAGTGGCCACCTTGAATTTCTTTCGATCACTATACTCTTTGTATTCAAAAATTCGTTCCGTTCTTCGAATCCAATCGAGATATCCATCCGGATCCATAGCACCATCGAATTCAGGAATGTCGAGTTTCAAGCCTCGATTGTCGTCCTCCCTAAGCCGTCCTTGAGGTTGTCTAGGCCTTGGGCGCCTCACTTTCTCCTCATCCGAATTGGAATCTTCAATTTCTACACGGCCTTGCGGGCGTTCTTCCAATAGTTGCAAAACTCGATCCACTCGTTGTCGATGCTCTTGAATCTCGCGGTCTCGTCGTAGATTTGCAGCTTGTTCCAAAGTTACTCCACGTGGGCAAGTTGCTTCTTCCGCCATCATCGTTTATAAAGTTGGAATTTGTAAAAGACCTAAGCTCTGATACCAATTTGATGCGTAACAAACGCCAAAGTTGTTGCGTATGAAGTTATGGATGAAGGTTTATGCGAATAAAGATGAAAGTGCAGCGAAAATAAAAGGATAGATGATGGGTCACCGGTTAGGCTTCACTCACCTAACGTAAAGATCCCGTTTGGGTTCACCGGTTAGGCTTCACTCACCTAACGTAAAGAGCCCTTTTAATATTACCTCCTAAACCTAAGGAAATAATAGACAAAATCTGAACAAAACTTTGTTCTTTGTATTTCTCCTTGAGAATCAAAATTAAAATCTGTATATACAACACTAATTCTAACCCCTTTTTATAGGTGTTTACAATGCATCCTAATCTTAAAAGAAAAAGAAAACTACTCCTAATTGTACAAGCATTTGGAATACTATCCTACCTAGGACTAGAGAATCAATCCTATACAATCTAGGAATCAAAACAGCAGCAGGAAAAACGATCTCGCCAAGACTGGTCGCAGGGCGATCGCCCTGTCCCGCCACAAAGCGATCGCTTTGTGGCCAGAAACCTGGTCCGCAAATTTGACTGCAAGGCGATCACTCCCTCTTAAACAAGGCGATCGCTCTCAATCCAGAATGTTGCCAATGCCTTCTTTTTCCCATGTATCATCCCTTGTCGTGCACGTAACCTCCAAAGGTCTTCCAAATTCTTGATTCTTCCTACTTTGCATCATCAAAGCCTCGAGAGACAATGTCACTCCATCCTCACCCATTTGAAATGCATCCATGGAATTGTTTGGGTCTTTGGGAAGGTCTTTCCCTAATGCTCCCACATCACCAAGGTATCCCATCCTATGCTCACATTGTCCAAAATAATACTTCACAACCTTGGATAGTTGACTCAGGAGCATTGAATCACATGACTGGAGATATTAGTATCCTAAAAAACTACCGTCCCTGCACTTTTCACTCAGGAGTCTGAATAGCCGATGGCTCATTTTCACCAGTAATGGTAACAGGATCAGTTAAATTGACAAAGGATCTTCACCTTTACTCTGTTCTTTATGTTCCTAAATTAAACTGCAATCTAACTTACTCGTGACTTGAAATGTGCGACTAAATTTTATTCCAATCTTTGTGATTTTCAGGCACTGGATTCGGGGAAGGTGATTGGCAGTGCTGCGTGGTGGCCTATTTTTTCTCAAAGAAAACAATCTCCCCAGTAGACAAGTTCCTCCGTCAAGTTCTCTGAGTCTAGTCCAAATTCAGTGAAGTTTGCTTCCAATTCTGTTTCTGTTTTCAATTATGTTTCAATTGAGAGTCAAATCATGTTATGGCATTATTGCAAACTTTGCTTATGTTGAAAAATTGTTTCCACATTTGTTCATCAATAAAAAATCCAAGTTTTATCAACGTGAGATTTGCCAACTTGCAAAGCATACGAGACACCGTCTACAATACAAACCCACACATCCATTTTCTATGATTCATAGTGATATTTGGGGACCACCACATGTAAAAAATATCAATGGGACTCAGTGATTTGTGATATTTATAGATGACCATACAAGAACAACTTGGACCTTTCTCATGAAAGAAAAATCAGACACAACCACCATATTTCAATCCTTTCATTCCATGATTTCTACTCAATTCCAAACCAACATTCAAGTACTTAAAACAGACAATGCAAAGGACTATTTTAATTCCATCCTTGGTCCTTATCTTTCCAATCATGGTATCATTCATAAAAGTTCATGTGTTGACACTCAACAAAATGGGGTGGCCAAGAGAAAAAACCGACATTTGCTTAAGGTAGCTCGTGTCACTATGTTCTCTAATAATGTACCTAAACATTTTTGGGGGGAAGCCAAACTTACAGCTACATATCTCATCAATAGGATGCCTAGTTGAGTCCTTAAGTTTCAAACTCCTCGTCGTGTCCTCATGAATGCCTATCCACATATCCGTTCTTTTTCCTCAGACCTACCACTCAAAAGTGTTTGGATGTTCCTCATTTATTGACGTCCACCAACATCATCACACAAAACTTGATCTGAAATCCCTCAAATGCATCTTCCTCGGTTACTCCTCTAATCAAAAAGGATACAAGTGTTATTCTCCAGTTACTCAAAAAATATATAACTCCATGGATGTAACCTTCTTTGAGAATCAATCTTACTTTCCCAAATCCGACATTCAAGGGGAGAGTTCAAAAGAAAATCTGGGATCTCCTTCAAGACACTGAAGCCACTGAAACAGTCACCGAAACAACCACTGAAACAGTCACCGAAACAGCCACTGAAAATCCAAGCCTAGCCCTTGTTCTAGCCACTGAAACAGCACCTGTTCTAACTCCTATGGTCTCAATTCCAATTTGACAATAGAAATCATGAACTTCGTGTCTATAGAAGGAGAAGACCAGCTGAGCATATAGAGGACACCTTGCCTACTTAGAACTGTCAAGAACCGGAATCGAGTTCTTCTGCACCCGATAATCATAATGGTATGGATTCCTCTCTTATTCCTATGGTTGATGACTCTAGTCAGCCAATTGCTCATAGGAAAGGTGTTTGAGGGTGCACTGGACATCCAATCAAAAAATATGTAGCTTATGGGAAGTTGCTACCTCCATACAGGGCTTTTGTGTCGACCCTTGATAGTGTGCAGGTACCTAATTCTATCCAAGAGGCTCTAAAGGTCCTAGCATGGAAACAAGCGGTTGAGGAAGAAATCCGGCCATTAGAAAGTAATGATACATGGACTCTTACGAAACTACCTCATGGGAAGAATCCTGTTGGATGTAAGTGGATTTTTACTGTCAAGTATAAAGCAGATGGAAGTATTGAGAGATTCAAGACAAGACTTGTAGCAAAAGGTTTCACGCAGTCATATGGTATTGACTACCAGGAGACATTCGCACCGGTTGCTAAACTCAACACTGTTCGAGTTCTACTCTCTCTTGCAGTGAATCAAGACTGGACCCTACACCAACTCGATGTCAAAAATGCCTTCCTGAATGGAGACCTTAAAGAAGAAGTCTACATGACTGTACCTCCGGGACCGGAAAACCGTTCGAACAACAGGTTGGTTTGCAAATTAAAAAAGTCCTTATACGGCTTGAAAAAACAGTCTCCTCGTGCATGGTTGACAGGTTTGCTAAAACTGTGATAGCTAACAGATTAGTGTCAAGCTGATCACACATTTTTTGTGAAAGGCAAACCAAGAGGTAAGATTGCTATTCTCATAGTATATGTAGATGATATCATCTTGACAGAAGATGATTCAGAGGAAATTGTCAATCTCAAAAGGATGCTGGCAACAGAATTTGAGATCAAGGATCTTAGGACTCTCAGGTATTTTTAGGAATGGAGGTGGCTCGGTCAAAGGAGGGAATTATGATTTCCCAAAGAAAGTACATCCTGGACCTGTTAAGTGAAACTGGCTTACTTGGGTGTAAACATGTTGACACACCTATGGATCCCAATAAAAGGAGCAAAAGTGAAGAAAGCATGAGAATGCACCAAAGGCTTGTTGGTAAACTCATCTACCTATCACACACAAGACCCTACATTGCATAGTTAGTTAGCGTAGTAAGTCAACACATGCATAATCCGAATGAAGATCATCTAGAAGCAGTAAACAGAATCTTAAGGTATCTAAAGATGACTCCAGGACATGGTTTACTGTTCAAAAAATCTGAGAACCTTGAGGTGTAAATCTACACTAATGCTAGTTGGGCATGAGAGCTAATTGATAGAAGATCTACTACTGGTTACTGCTCTTATGTCTCGGATAATCTCGTCACTTGGAGAAGCAAAAAGCAGGCTGTTGTCTCTCGGAGTAGTGCAAATCCAAGTATCATGCTCTTGCACTAGGAATATGTGAAGGCCATGGCTTCAAAAGCTACTAAGGGAGCTTAACGTTGAGGTACAGGACTCGGTCAAGATATTTAGTGACAGTCAAGCAGCTATTAGCATAGCTAAAAATCCTGTGCACCACAACAGAACAAAACGTATTGAGATTGATCGACACTTCATCTCAGAGAAGGTAAACAATGGGATTGTGATAGAAACTGGCAGTTACACTAAGATAAATGGGACTAAATACAAGATTTTATTGCAATATTCTCTGAGGAATCATTCTCAAAGAGAGATATAGTAGTACATAACAGAAATACAGCGTATGAGATTTAACCAAGAAGGATAATGATACAGAAATCAGTTTCAAAGTGTTTCCCTTCCAAGCATTCGAGAGCTTGGTCTCTCCCACCCAATTCCCACAATTAAATCCCTAAAAAAACTGCTCTGCACCGACTCATTGTTATTTATTTAACCGACTCCTACACTAACTGACTCTTATATAATTAAATAACTGCTAACTGACTCTTACATAATTAAATAACTGCTAACTGACTCTTAAATAACTGCTTACAACATTAATTCTGCTCATTGGGCCTAGCCCTCCTCGTATAAACTTGATTAATCACAGGTCTAACAGATTGTTCAGCTCAGTTATGTTCCAACGAAACTCCAAATAGCTGATGTTCTCACCAAAGCCCTTCCATGGGTCAGTTTTGATGAATTGAACACCAAGCTTGGTCCGTATAATATATACAACCCAGGTTTGAGGGGGAGTGTAGAAAGGAATCTGACCCTTGTGTGCCTAGTTAGGAAGTTTTTATTTAGAATAGATTTAGTTCCTAATTTATCGTGATTAGTTATTGTGATTTATTTGCTTTGCTAGATTAGTGGGATTCCTAATTGTAATTTATTTGCTTTGCTAGATTAGTGGGATTCCTAATTAAAAAGGAATTCTGTTTCCTTTTCTGGTGGACTGGTATGCCAGCCACATTCTCCTTTATATAAGGACAATTGAGAAATAGAGAAAAATAATCAGAATTCTTCACAATGAATTCTTCAGAAACCATGCCATGGCACCATATATGAATAACATGTTTTGTTTGTTCTCCTAAAATATTGAAGACATGAGAAAGGAAACATATATTTCAAAAGCAATTTGGTAGGGTAGATACGACATTTCATGTCTTCTATTCTTCAATCTTCATCTTCTTGGTAAGAGAATATACTTGGAAGTATTAACCATTTAAGGTGGTGGTGATTATGATTACTTCAAGTAACTTTAAATTCTTATTTTGTTTCATAAAATCAGAATTTATCACATAATTTACGTTAGAAATATAGTAAACTTCTGTAGGATTTCAAACCAAACTTTAATATAGATAGAAGAAAGAGCTATACCTGAAGAATCTTTGACTTTGGCTGCAAAAAAGGGGCAAGTGTTGGCACAATTAGTAATATTTTAGCAGCACAACCATATTTTCAAGTAGAAGGACAGGACATAATGATTACCGAATTATCGGTCAAAGCAAGGGTTCCTCCAGGTCGAAGCAGCCGAAATGCTTCCTTCACCAAATTAACTATTGCTCTGGCAGGGCACTCATGAAACTGCAGATATTGCCAGATCAGAGGTAAATTACACAAAAGTGATTATGAATTGCTCAGAACCATTTTTCTTCCATTGTAACCACCCCACCCCCAACCCAAAATAAAACCTTTATAAGAAACATGTGATATATACTACCAGAATATTGATGCAGTTCAAAATGCAACAAACTATAGAACTCATAATTGGAGTCGGCTAAGTCATGCCATCAATATTCAATAAAAATATACTACCTTATAGCATAGTCCCTCCTCCATTCATATAGAAATGGGAATTCATACAAAATGAATGATTATATGGTACAGAGGGTACTTTTCCAGAATACCGACATATTCATAGAGATCTAGCAATGAGGAAGACCTGATAATGGGGCTTCTTTCATTAATCAGGTTGTCATATTTCCAACTCCGACTTTGAAGCCAAAAAGTCTTAACTATATTTTCTTGTCCTGACAACTTTCAAAACCATATGGGGCACTTTTTCAATGTGTCCTGTACTTTCCAATGATGCCCATGTGAGAGTGGGATCCATCAATTAATGAAGCAAGCAAATTAAAGGAAAAATAGTAAAGGTAACATCCCAAAAGGAAATATTAGAAAGTGGACATTTTTTTGGAATGGTCTAAGAAGGAATAATGGACTCTATTCAGGTACTGAGGGAGTAAGTCTTATCCTGAATAAAGGGGAAGCTGTAACTTGTGTAGCTAATGAGGCTTGAATCCCACTCAAATATGAGGTAAGAGGTTTTGCCAACTTGTCCAAACACTTTGCTCAGGCTTATCTGTCCAAACACTTTGCTTTGGCTTATCTGTCCAAACACTTCGCTCTGGCTTTATTTGTTATGAATTACTAAAAGAATCTCTCTCTCTCTCTTTATCTCTCACTCTCTATCTCTATCTCTCTCTCTCTCTCTCTCTCTCTCTCTCTCTCTCTCTCTCTCTCGTGTCCAAACACTTCGCTCTGGCTTATTTGTTATGAATTACTAAAAGAATCTCTCTCTCTCTCTCTCTCTCTCTCTCTCTCTCTCTCTCTCTCTAACTTGCATAGCTTATGAGGCTTGAATCCCACTCAAGTCTGTGGTAAGACGTTTTGCCAACTTGCCCAAACACTTTGCTCTGGCTTAATTGTTTTGAATTACTCAAAAATCTCCCTCTCCCTCTCCCTCTCCCTCTCCCTCTCCCTCTCTCCCTCCTCTCCCCTCCCTCTCTCTCTCTCTCTCTCTCTCTCTCTCTCTCTCTCTCTCTCTCTAACTTGCGTAGCTTATGAGGCTTGAATCCCACTCAAGTCTGTGGTAAGACGTTTTGCCAACTTGCCCAAACACTTTGCTCTGGCTTAATTGTTTTGAATTACTCAAGGAATCTCTCTCTCTCTCTCTCTCTCTCTCTTTCTCTAACTTGTGTAGCTGGTGAGGCTTGAATCCCACTCAAGTATGTGGTAAAAGGTTTTGCCAACTTGCTCAAACACTTAGCTCTGGCTTATTTGTTTTGAATTACTCAAGGAATCTATCCCCTCCCCCTCTCTCTCTCTCTCTAACTTGTGTAGCTGATGAGGATTGAATCCCACTCAAGTATGTTGTAAGAGGTTTTGCCAACATGCCCAAATACTTTGCTCTGGCTTATTTGTTTTGAATTACTCACGGAATCTCTCTCTCTCTCTCTCTCTCTCTCTCTCTCTCTCTCTCTCTCTCTCTCCAATAGAATAATGAACTGGTAAAGCTGCAATTATCAAAGCCAGTTTATAAAAATCTTTAATTCGAACTAGCTGCATCAGCAGAAAAAAAACTGTGACTCAGCCACACGGCATCTTTTATTTATTTTTTAATAAGACATGGGATATTTTAATAAACTGGCAAAGCTGCAATTATCAAAGCCAGTTTATAATAATCTTTAATTTCTACTAGCTGCATCAGCAGAAAGCTGTAACTCAGCCACACGGCATCTTTATTTAATAAGGCATGGGATATTTTACAACACCACGGGCGAAGTATAAACGTTCAATATGAGTCCTGTTACCATGAGATAGTCTAGCTTGCCTATATATCTTCCAGATGCTTCTATAAGCAGCAACAAATTGAGATGGGACCATTTTAGTTCAAGTAGTTTTCCTACTTAAAAGGCATAAGTTTAAATTGACTGTTTAATGTTAAAGGTGATTCACAAGAATGTTATGCATTATAGTTGCAAGTTATTAAACAACAAGGCATACCACATAAGCAATTGAAACAAGGTCAAATGATTGGGAAGGCAAGCCTGTGTTTTCACCATTTGCATGTATCCAGCTAATTGGATTCTTTCTTGGGGCACTTTTCCTTTCCTTAAATTCAGCAACAGATAGAAAGTATGGGGATAGATCCAGGCCCTGCAGCACACGGCGTGAACAAAGATACAAGGACAACAACATCACAACTATAGTAGATATCAAACAAATAGAAAAGTTGTAAACTAGCAGTAATGTTTACCACAATCAGCTCTACCCTGCTAAATGTATTAACAATTAAAAGAAAATAAAAGTACACTCACAACGAGTTTAGCAGAAGGAAATTTTTCAGCAAGAAATCTTGTGCTCACACCAACAGAGCATCCCACATCAAGAATGTCTCTAATCATGGAGTCTTCTGAATACTTCTGATGGTGCTGCTCAATAGCCTTTAGCCAATTTCCACGAACTATTTCGTTTGCTTCATCAAGTGAAGAAGCATCGGGTATTGCTCTTCGCACCATTGACATAGTTGCAGCCTCTGCTTCTGCAGCAGCCTAAAATAAAGTATTGGGCTTCTTCAGAGACATCCAACTCGGTATAATATAATTCATGGACTAGAATTTATTTGTGCAATTCTATGAGAAAACCTTAATAGCAAACAAAATCAAAGGCAAACGACCAGTCAAGTTTAGGTCACTATTCAACCCTTGAAGTCCCTAAAGTGCATTTGGGTATACAAAGGCGTAAAGCGTGTGGAGTCAAAAGACTGAAAACTGCTTGTACAATAGAATCCAAAAAAAAAATGAAAAAAAAAAATCCATCAAAAACCCCTGCGAAGTAAAACAGATATCCCCAATATACTTTTGCACTAAAAGTGAAACTTGCAAGTAGTCCTCTTTTGAAGAGCATTAAAGTTATGATGGAAATATCTTGAAAAAGACTAGGTGGTAAAAACAATGCCATTTAGTGGTGTGTATAACTAAGTCATCAAAGATGAACTCATGATAAACGTCCAAAACCCAATAAAGCATTCTCAATAAAACTAAGAATCCTTAATCAGTTTCAGATGAAAGAACAAATACTTACCAGCCAAGAAAGGTTGCCCTCATCATACGCATGGAACGGATTAAGATAATCTGTATAAAAAGCAATCATTAACATAACCTGGTTTACAAAGGAGGAAAAGATATCCAAAATAAATAGACCAAGTGAAAGTGCTCATCTATCCTATATATGAAAGGAGATCATCCTTCAGACGTATTCTAGTCTTTTGGTGCACTGAGCTGACTTCCTCTACAGCTCATTCTTTTGTGGAATTTGATGATAGTTTCTCGATGTTTTAGTTCTCTTGTGTAGTATACTACCTGTGTACAAAGGATGCGCCACCTATTTTGGCGCGTGTCTATTTATACATATTACTTATTAAAAAAACTATTTAAGTTGACTAAGCGATAAAATTTCGATTAATTCACCTCCATACAGACAAGAACACCCAGTGAACGGCCTTAGCCTTCAGCTGGACACGTGGCAGGCATCGCGACTTCATAGCTTCCAGCTGAGCAGACACCAAGGCGATATACGCCCACCTCGAAACACGACGACCTGGAAATCACATTGCGACAGGTCGCCTACCTCGCCAATATACTCTCCCAACGCGCCGACACAGGGATCTACAGTGCGACTTGGGAACATCCCAGGTCGACCTCATCAGCATCAAGCGACCTGAACATACCAGGCCGACCTTGATTACATCGAGCGACCTGGGAGCATACCAGGCCGACCTCGATACAACCCCTTTAGCTCGGGAATACAGAGTCCTTCACGGAATCACCTCTCGCCTGGGAAGAGTCCTGTTATAACTCTATACACATTAGTCCTAAGCAGACAAAGAAACATATTCCGAAAGACATGGGAATTAAACATATCTCTCCCATTCCGAAGCTAACTAGGATTATGACTTATCTCCTTATAAATAAGCACCCTCACAGGCCTCATAAGGTACATACCAATTACTTGCTTACATACTCTCTTAGCTTTACCTCTCATGCGAAGTATTGCTAATTCTCACGCCTGAGGGTTATTGCTGGGACAACCCAGCACCCCTTACGGTGTTTTTTGTTGATCACAGGTTCGAAGCTACTTACACTTCAAGGGCAATCCCTGCAACACAAGCCGGAATTCTGCTAGACTACACACGTGGACCAGACGAGATCACATATTACCTTTTTTGCGTGATCAGTTTGGTTCCGTTGCCGGGACCTAAAAGCTCTTCTATGATCAATCATAACAACCTCCAAACAAGTCTCCAAGCCTGCAGCTCCAGCAACGACACCGGCGATGCCTGCAGCCGCTCCGCCCACCGGCAATCCTCCTGAGCAAGTTGAGAAGAAGTCACCTGCAGTGCCCTCATCAGGTCTCCCTCTTCACCAAAACACCCGAGCCAAAAAATTAGCTCGGGCCATGAGGAAAAAGGCAATGGGAAAACGACCGTCCCAGCCCGCAAAAGGAACAGCCAGATCGATTCAGGAGGGACAGACAGCAAGCCCAACCTCCTCAAGCAACGGGGACTCTGCAGACAGGGACGACCTCGTCATGATTAGAGAAAGGCCACCGCGCACACAACAAGAAATCGACCTCGCCGAGCTGGAGCATATAAGGAAGGAGAAGGCTTTCCTAGCATTGATGACATAGAAAGAGCTAAGGATCATAGGACCATGATGATGACTCTACAATCATGTCTAGCCTAAGATCCCGAGACAACCTCATGGGAATCAAATTGTCAAATTGACTGCATAGAAAAGAGACTTGACATTCTCTACAAACTTTGGAAAAGGCACCAAGGACAAGTAATCATGAAGCTACTGCCTGGAGGCCAGAACACTCAACGAGATAAAGTGAGCTGTAACGAATCCTCATAATTTAGTGTCCAATAATGTCTGCATGGATAAGTGAAAACAACATATGCTCTGCGCTCAATGAGATGGAAGCCAGATCTAGGCCCTAATTGTCAAGTACCAAACTGATTTAAATGCTTAAACTGTTATAGAGTGGTGATAACAATATCATATGCTTTGACACTCCCCCTCGCAATATGGCCCCACTCAGATAGGGAGAATAAATCGAGGTGCATCACCTACCAAATAAAGTGCGAACTTCTGCACTTGTGATAGTAGGCGGAACAACTACAAGCAGGGAGACTTGAGCTCAAGACATTATCAAACAAAAGCTCTACTACCATGTTACGAAATCAACTCATCTGATAGCATAAGTGGTTAGAAGGAGGGCCTAACAACATATATGCTATATTCTGCTTTCACAATGTACATCATGCTTTAACGGTCGATTTCACGTGCAATACCAGCCCGCACATGAAGAGATAAACTAAGTTGCATCACTAGGTTCATCACAAGCCAATGAAAGAGAGAGTCAACCTGTACACTAGCAAGAGTGGGGAAACAAATGCAAGTGGGATGATTCAAAACAAAGACCATGCTTAATCAGAGAGAGATGGGGACCCATGATGTCCGCACCTGATGCAATCTCTATGAAGGTCCTAGACATAAATGGTGGAGATACATAATGTACACATATGATAATAAGGTTTGAGATAGGGTATCCCAAATCCAACTTAAACATAGAAGCCAGAAGGATTTCCCCAATGAACAACATAGAGTTCTCTTTTTGCCCCCGTTTCTTCTTGTTTTTGCTCGGTAACATATCTTTTCCACCAAGGTCCTCCAGCAATTCATGGAGGACAATTTTATTTGCAATATCAAACGAGGATACACATTCCAAACTGGATCAAAACGTACCATCAATTTTATTCGTAAAAGGTAGTAACAATATCAATTCACATCTATACCTCAGCAACGTATTACTCAATTGAATGATTTTACAAGCAAAACAGCCAACAGATATCAAATACTCCAAATTTAGAGCATAGAATGCATTAGTACATTAATATATAGAAGCAATAAGAATTGAAGGAAGAAGAGAATTACAGTCAGGGTATACAACGGAAGGGTCATGAATGCTCTCCATCACTTTATAAACATCTGACTCCAATATCTCATTCGTCATTTCTCGCCATGGAATGTTCGTTTTCTCTGCTGTACTGTTCAACAACACACTATCCCAATTTCAAATTCTCATTCACCTACTAACTGTGTGTATATGGATTCGAACCTCTTTAGTTAAGGTTCCGTATAATTAGTTCTAGCTCATGACTAGTATTGAGCCAGCACATTATCGAAGTCTAATCAAACGGACCAAATTAGATGGGTCCAAATATTACTACTCTCTCTTTCCCAAAATAGATGTCTTCCATCGACTTTACAGGGGTTTGATAAGATATTTGACTCCACGTACTATTTCTTTAATATCCACAAATTATCCTCTAGTAATTTCAAATCAATGGATCCATTTATCTTTTTATCTCACACTTAAGAAGGGTATAATAGATACTCCCCCGTTTCATGCAAGAAGTTGACGTCTGAAAAATTGATATGTAAAGGTAGTATTATTAGAGTTGGTCATAATTACAAAAATACTTGGCATAGCCGAAATGTTTAGTTAAGAAGATTGTAAACATAATTTATGAAAGTACACCTTCTAAGTGAAACATAGCAAAATATAATAGTGGACACATCGGGAGTATTTGGTTTTTAAAAAATCAAAAAAAAATGGAAAAAACAAGGTATTAATTTTGGAACGTCTCAATATAAAATAGGATAGACTTGTTTTAAGACTGAGGGAGTAAATAGAAAAATATAACTGCATGAAATTACACCATTATATAGCAAGAAATTATTTAATAGTACTATAGCACCAAGTCATCTCCTATACGGCAGTTTAACTGTTGCAACTCTCGAACCTCAATGTTTCTACGGCAGCTGATGACCATGGTCCTCGAGAACGAATACATGACACAATGTGTGTGTGTGTGTGAGAGAGAGACAGAGGGGGAGAGATGAGTAGAGCAGAGTAGACCTGATGAGTACTCGTCTGGCTCCGAGCTTGAGAATAGAAAACAGGGGTTTGAAGGAAATGAGAGCTCCAACGAAGCGAGAGAGAGGGGTTTCGCCAGTCCACTTGGGTCGCTCCAGTTGTCCCTCTTCATAGGTCGCTAATTGTCCACTTCCCCCGCCGCCGCTGCCGCTTGACGCCGCCATCCGAATCCGAATCTGAACAGGCTTTGATAGTCGGTTGGTTCCATTGTATTGGTGGCCTCCACCGCCGGCATTAATCCCGACGGTTTTTGTGGACGACGAGACGGCGCAAAGTGTCATCTGAGTTGGTGGTGGTGTCGGGGTAATGGCAGTTAACAGGCGCGGTTACACTGGGGTGTGTCTTGAACCGCCAATCTTATCCCCAGTTTTCAAATCTACCATTATATTGTCCAATCTCTTTTAGACATCTGGATTGTACGTGGGCCCAAATGGAATTTGTCAGTAATGCTGGTTCTTAATATATTCTACCTGATTCGGTAATTGTCAGCTGGGAGAGCCTTGCTCTCCTTGCTGTTGTTGGTCATCGAATCAAATTTTGTTGAAAATTTTTTGGAGCGTTGCTATTTACATTTACGAAATTGTTTAGTACATTTTTTAATAAAAATTACAAAAATATCATTATAAATTTAGAATTAAATATCTTTTTTTATCTAATTTTAATAGTACTTAGTACACCCCCAAGGTTTTTAAGTACACCCCTCTCAATTCATAATACTTCAAACTCAAAACTCTCTTTTTCCTCCTCATTTTCTTCCAACTTCCATCCTACTTCAAACCCTAAATTCCAAAAATACATCCACATTGCTTCTAATGATGGAAAAACAAGTCAAAGGGACCAATTATGTAAGTATTTCATCTCATTTCATGTCTTTAATTGCAATTTTCTTCAATTTTTTCGGAGTTATCTGGGTATCGTGTTCGGCAATGGACCATGGAACAATATATAGACTGTTCAGCAACACCACCGAACATTTTATAGTTAATTCGGCTGGTTCCCACCGAAATTTCTTCAAATAGGTCGGCAGGGGTACCGAACTGTCTTCATAATGATCGGCAGGGGTACCGAACTTGACATTTTTTGTTCCATGGTTACCTACCGAACAGTATGTATGTTTATTTGCTTATTAAGTATTGTTATTGTAATTGTTAACAGGATTTAAATACGTTGTCTTCGGAGGGCAGTGTGATTGGCCCTGAAGAAAATCAGATCATTCCTTATGAACCTGGAGTTGAAAACAATGTTGAAGATATTGTGTTGGATTTCACAAAAGTGTTCACGACGCATGAATTGTTTTCATCTTGTGAGGTTATGTTTGATTGGGTGCGTGCTAGGGGACAGGAGCATGGCATTGTCATAATAATCAGCAGGTCGGACAGTGGTACAGCTAGTTGCAAAAGAGCTCGAATGTTGATGACTTGTGAACGTAGTGGTCATTACCGTGAAAAGAAAAAGGTTGAGGCACTACCATCAGCATCAGAAAATGTCGAAGAGGCTAATGCTAATGTGAGTAAACGAAAAAGGAAGAGAGAAACTGGTACGAAGAAGTGTGAATGTCCTTTTCGTTTGAGGGGGAAGCAATTATCTGATAATCAATGGCAATTAGAGATTCAATGTGGTGTGCACAATCATCCAACTGCGGAATACTTAGAAGGCCACTCATATGCTGGTCGATTATCAGTGGAAGAGGAGGAATATGTAGTTGATTTGTCTGTCCTTAAGGGGTGGCCCAGTGGTAGAGTTGGGGCTTCACAGAGTGTGAGGTCTCAGGTTCGATCCCTTCCCACGCCCCCTTATGACATAAAAAAAAATGTAGTTGATTTGTCACACAACAATAGTAAACCGAAAGACATTTTGTTTGGTTTAAAACAAAAATTTGAACAGAATAAGTCCACAATAAAGACGATCTACAATGCTCGTACGAAGAGTAAAGTTACTGAGTGTGATGGCCGATCAGAAATGCAACAGCTTATGTTTAAATTGAAGAAGCATGGGTATTTATATCATGATCGGCGCTGCGAGAAGACTAATACTGTAAAGGATCTTTTCTTTGCTCACCCGACGAGCATTGATTTATTGAAGTGTTTTTCGAAGGTCATCTTTATGGATTGTACTTACAAGACAAATATGTACAAGTTACCTTTGTTGGAGATTGTTGGTGTGACATCGACACATATGACTTTCTCTATTGCAGCCGTGTATTTGGAGTCTGAGAAGGAAGACAACTATATGTGAGCGTGCACAATATTGAAATCCTTGATGCATCAATCTGAGCTACCCAGTGTAATTGTTACTAATAGAGAAAAGGGTTTGATGAATGCAATTGAGCACACTTTTCCCTCTTCGAGACATTTTCTTTGTTAGTGGCATATTAATAAGAATGTGTTGGCAAATTGCAAGAAAATTTTTCGAAAAAAGGAGATGTGGGATTCGTTTATTGCAGCTTGGAATGTTTTAGTGGTCGCAGATACTGAGTTAGAGTTTGATCAGTTCCTTAGCAGCCTGCATTCAAACTTCAAAGAATATTCATCTGCTTTGAAGTATGTCATTGAGCATTGGGTAGTGCCGTACAAGGAGAGATTTGTTGCTTGTTGGACAAATATCGTCATCCATTTTGACAACACCACAACAAACAGGTATATTCACTTCAATGTATTTTGATTTCTATATGTCTTAGATAAAGATGTGCTTTGAACCAATGGATTTCTGATTTCAGGGTGGAGAGCCATCATGCAGCGTTGAAAAGACAGCTCGGATCCAGCCAGGGTAACTTCGATACATGTTGGCAATAGATTCACACACTCATTGAGACATCACACAATGCAATAAAGCAATCATTTAAGAAGAGCAAGAATGTAGTTCAACATAAATACAAATCAATTGTATTTATGTCTCTGCGAGGTATGGTGTCAATACATGCATTGAACAAGATTTATGAAGAAATGAGTGGAATCGGTGAAGATCCTGTAGACCCTCTGTTGCGTGGTTGTTCATTGAGAAAGACTTGCGGATTGCGATGTCGTCATGAGATTTCTGAGTATGTGAGATCGAACACACCAATTTCCCTTGAAAAGGTTGATTCATTTTGGAGAAAATTAGATATGATACCACCTAAGAGAGATGAGGTTGTTGGTGTGAGGGAGGAACTAGAAGTTACAATGACTCATTGCGTTGATGAGTTTGTAAAAAACTTTAGAGACGCCCATACGGAGGATAGACTGTTAATGTTGAAACGATTCATGGAAGCCTCGAATCCAGCAACAACACCACTCGTGATACCCAGACCTCAGGTCCAAACTCGTGGTCGTCCCAAGCTTGCAAAGCCTAGGTTGTCCAAATCAACAAAACGGGATCCTAGCGCGTTTGAGTATGTGGAGTCCATTGATCAAGATAGTTGTTCGCCGGCTGAAGAACCACTCGTAACCTACGAGGTTGGTCCATCATCTAAACGTCCTACATTCACGACCACCAAGACAAAGATTTCGGTAAATACTTTTAATTTTTTATATTTAATTAATTAGTCATATTTAATATTAGTTTTCATAAAGTATATTGACGTCAATTTATCTTTTTTCAATAGGTTGTCCACCGAACCACCCGAGCTGCAACTTCGACTGGTTATATTCATCTACTACCACCAAAATTTAAAAACTTTATTGAAGACACTAAGAATGTTCTTGGTGATGGGCATTGTGGTTTTCGCGCCGTAGCTGAATTAGTTGGATATAAAGAAAAGGATTGGGGTAGGGTTCGAGGAGACCTCCACCATGAGTTGTCGACCCACTTAGAGTTCTACGCACAGGTTTTCAACGAGCATGGTATGGTTGATAAGGTATTGAAAAGTCTCGATTACTACGAGGTGATTGCACCGAAGAAATATTGGTTTTGTAACCCATATATGGGTTACTTGGTTGCATCATTCTATAATGTTGCCTATGTTAGTTTAGATAAGAGAATGTCAATCATGTACCTACCTTTGAGAACCGAACCCCCATCCAATCCAAAATTGATATGTACCGGTTGTGTGAACAGAGACCATTATATCCAGGTACGCACACATCTATTTATATAATGTGTAATTTATATTAAAACAACACTTTATATTGCAAGTCATGACATATATGTATTTCAATTGAAGGTGTTCTTGCGCGAAGGCGCCCTATTGCCTCCGGTGACAACATACTGGGAATCGAATCGTGAAGAATGTGCAGCTGGGTGGAAGGATATTTTTAGAGTTCAACTAGATATGTACAATGGTAATATTGATGGAAACAGTCGTACCGCAGATAGTAACGATACTGTCGTTGATGTAAACTAAACTTTATTTGCGGTGTTTTTAGGTTAGTTTATATTGTCGTTGATGGTAATATTGATGTAAACTAAACTTTATACTGTCGTTGATGGTAGTATTGATGGAAATAGTTATTTTTTATGTCAATATTTGCGGTATTTTTAGTTTAGTTTGGAAAGACTTTGTTTTCTGATTGATGTTTATATAGTTAAGAAAAAAAAAATTAACTTGAACACACTGTTCGGTACCCATGAACCGAATTTTTCTTAATGAGTTCGGTGGGGTAATCGAACACATTAAAAATGGTTCGGCACCCTAACCGAACACCTTCTAAATAGTTCGGTATGGGTACCGAACAGTATGAGAAATTTTCGGTTGATGGCTACCGAACACACTTTGAAAGAATCGGTTGATGGCTACCGAACAGTGTGTTCATAGTTGAATTTTTTTTTTCTTAAATTTACACCAATCACAAAACATAAAGTATCATACGTCTAAACGTAAAATTAACATAATGCTATGGACATACGTTTGAACCAATCATCCTTAACATTCATTCTCGGGACGCTAACATAACATAACATAAAAAGTTACATAAAAAGCTAAAATTTAATCAATTCTCATAAAAAGTTACATCAAAAGCTACAATTTATCCAATTCTCATAAAAAGTTACATAAATAGTTACATCAAAAGTTAATCAATTTCGTCGTCTCCTATGATGAGTCCCGCCAGTAGATGGACCCGCCTCGTCTCGTCCGGAAGTAGATGGACCCGCCTTGTCTCGCCCGAAAGTAGAAGGTCCCGTATTATCTGGACCTCCCACTATCATATAAGTTCTGTCCAATACATCAGCCAATTCATCTGCTGTCATCGCCCGATCACCTAACCTCCATCTCTGCACTGGAGGTTGTACTAAATTCCGTACAGACGTAACCATCTCCCATGCGTCAGGTACTCGAGCCGGAGATGTCACAGTAAACTGGGGGGACCGTCTCTCGGGGTTTTGAACCAACAGATGTGAATGTGCATTGTACCATTGCATATAGTCAGGAGCACAATCCCATGGTAGTTGGGCAATATTACCAAGACGATCAGTAGATAGGACGTGACTATCCCAAACAGTAAAGTATGGTACAAGGGGCAGGAGGGTAGACAAACTCTTTTTTTCCCATCTCACATGAACATCAGTAGCGATCGGTGTACATGGAATCGTCTGAACATAATCGAATTGTCTAAGAACTCGGTCCGGATGGTATGGTTCCACAACAGAGCACGCCACTAAACATCCGTGATATAACGAAACTGAGGAAAATGGATGTAAATCCCTAAAAAGACCCATATACGGACTCCAAATTACCTACAATAACCAAAGAAAATTAATTTAACATACATGTGTTATAAAATAAAAAGAAAACTAAATTAAATAGCAGTCACATCATTGGCCTTAAGGACGTCAAGACGCTCTCGATATTGGATCAATTTTTGCATCGATGCTCCAACTTTTCCTTGTGGTAACCACCTCATTGCAAGTGGGTATTGAATCTTGTAATTTGATCTATATGGAGGCCTAAAAGCAGGAAAATGCTCGTATATCCAAGCCTACATGCAATAAAACACATCTATCAAATATACTATGGTTCCATAACATATGACTTTCTCTAATGTTTGAATGTAATGAACTGGAAATACAAGTATGTTACCTCCAATAACGTCGAATATCCAGCCATCTGCTTTGTCTCAGCTCGGGACGCTTGCCCTAGCTGTCTATACAGATACGCAAGAGTTGCAGCCCCCCAGGCATACATATCTACGCTGGTCAGATCATCCAAAAACTCTAAGTAGCTCGTGTTCACCCGTGTCCCACTCTTGTCAGCGAAAAGAGTGCAACCAATAGTGTACAACAGATATGCTCTGGCTAAACGAGCACATGCAAAAGGATCATCAGATGTACCCTCTTCCTGGAATCTCTCACGAAGCCACTCTAACTTTATTGATGGCCCTCTAGCACCATGCATCCCAACGATCGCTTCAGAGACATGCACTCCTAACAAATTCACAACCTCCTAAGGTGTAAATGCCACACTCCGCCTAGAAAACAGTAGTTGCCTAGTCACATTCAGTCCTGTAAGACAATACACATCATCAAGTGTAATTGTCATCTCTCCAAAGGGCATGTGGAAGGTATTCGTCTCTGGATGTCACCGTTCCACAAATGCCGACACCAGTACTTTATCCACTTCTACACACGAGCATTTGGATGACACATTAAGCCCTGAGCTATTAACAAATTTTTTCATTATTTCACTACAGTTATTACAAATTGCCCACTCTTCCTGTTTGGTAGTATGATTTAAACATTTCAACAATGCTCGCTCTTCCCCATTCCAGATACATGCCGCTAGATGATCATTGAAGGTCGTGAGCAGCGATGGAACTTGTGGCCCTCCAGGAAACGGGACAAATGTCTATTCTTCTTCATCCTCCTCCTCCTCATCCTCATCCTCAACACCGCCTCCTCTTTCATACTCATGTTGTTCTTGTTGTTGCTGTTGTAGAAGTAATTGTTGTTGCTGCTGTTGTTGTAGAAGTACTTGTTGTTGCTGCTGTAGTTGCTGTTGTCGCAGTAGTTCTTGTAGCTGTTCTTCTTGTTGTTGTGCATGTTCTCGTTGTTGTCTTTGTCTGTCAGCCCTAGCTGAAGCCGTAGGTCTTCTTCGCCTATATTTATTGATTTCTGCACATATTAAATCTGTATTAGATCATCAAAGGTTAAGAAAAAAAAATTTTAATAACACACTGTTCGGCACCCTAGCCGGACAAATCCAATTCTGTTCGGCACCCTAGCCGGAAAAATCTAGGTATGTTCGGTACCCTAGCCGAACAGTCTCAAATTAGTTCGGAACCCTTGCTGAACTCACTTAGATGTGTTCGGTACCCTTGCCGAACTCCACCATTACTGTTCGGCTATCCAGTGCCAAACTGTCCACGCGAATACATTGAAATTTTTATAACAAAACTTCCTTTAAATTGTAATTTTTCAACAGAAATATGCAAAAAAAATGGAATGTAACTAAGACCTAACAAAAATTAAACACATATATTGAAAAATACATAGCATTTTAACCTAGAATATAAAGACAAGAGATTCACACCTCTGTTTTCGTCCATTGTTAATAATGAAGAACGCGGAGTGAACGGTTTTGCTGTTCTTTGCCTTTGGTGTTGTCGTTTGCGTGCCTGCTGTTGCCGTTGTTTGCTTATTGCTGTTGTTGCGTTGTTTGCTTATTGCCGTTGTTGCTGTTGTTTGCGAGGTGGGGTGCGGGCGGGTCTTTCAAACAAGGGTAGTGTAGGGTGTATTTTGGTGGGGTGTATTTAGCAGAATTTTTAATTTTTTGGGACAAATATTCTTAAGGGTATAATAGAAAATTAGGGAGGGGTGTACTTAGTTTTTTGAGGGATTGAAAATAATGGGTGGGGGTGTACTCAGTAATTGGGTGTACTAAGTAATTTCGTGGGTGTAAATAGCAACTCTCAAATTTTTGGGAATTTTAGAGTAGATTTAGGATAACAGAAAAATATATATATACTACCCCGTCTAAATTAATTGTCATTTTAGTAAAAACAAATCGTCCCAAAATAATAGTCATTATAGGATTTTGAGAAACATTTAGTCATATTCTTCCCAAACTACTCTTATTTATTACTACATTCGGTCAAAAATAATTGTTGTTTTAGTAAAGTTTTTTTGTCTCAAAATAATTATCGTTATAGAATTTCAATAAACATTTGTCTACTATATTTTGTGTCTATGCCTATGGCACGGTGACAGTAGGGATCAGATTATTATATACTCGAGGTTAACATATGCTCGAAGCTTTGTAATGGGTGAGGAAGACTTAATGACACAAAAATAATAATGAATTATAATTCATTTATTTCGTAACAAAACCAATAATGAAATATTAATTCATTTATTTTGTAAGAAAACTAATAATGAAATATTAAAATTGTATAATAAAAAAAACTAATTTGAAATGTGCCAATCCCTAGTTACTAATCAAGACATCAGTGTGAATCTTCCCAAGCAAGTCATGCATTTTTTCAATCAGCTTGTTCATAGCCTTGCGCAGCTTGATCTTATCGGACTTATTTGCATGGAGTTCTCTGTCCATGTCCTCGCATTCCCACATATTTTCTCTAATGAATTCGGTGAAGCCAATGGTTCTTTTCTGAAGCTCATCCCGAATCAATTCTAATTCTCATTCTAACTGGTTCACCCTTTCATCAGCTTGTAGAAGAATGTCCTGAACGTTAGCAATATGCATATCATCATCATTTCCTACTTCGTTATTCTCTTCGTCATCAAAATGTTCGTGAGGATTCTCCTCCATGTCCTCTACAGGGTTCACAACGATAGGGTCTTCAACATGACCGTACTCTGCATCCTCCATTCTATAGGTAATCAAAAGATACGTAAGTCCCAAGGTGATAATATATAAATAAAATTCACTTGGTTGTTAACAAAAAAAATATATAGTAGGTTTATAAAATAATGCTTCTTTAGACTTCTAATTGAGGTTTTCTTAGAAAACTATTTAAAAGCATACCTTCTGGTATAAGGACTTTTGTCATAGGATAATTAACTCAACAGCACACACACACATACAACAGCACACACAACAATCACACACACACTCACAACAGCCACAGACACTCCCTCAACCCCTTGCATCCCTAACACTACAAGAAAACTGGGCAATTACAACAGACAGTTCTGTTGTAATACAATAAAAATTCGTAACAAATTGAGTATTGAAATGTAACACCCGCATCATTCATAATGTTTCTGTGCATTGTGTTTGTTTACTTTATTCAGTATCATGGTCATTTCATGTATCATCTTCATCCTAGTATGTCTACATTGAGTTGATTTCATACCTCTCATATGTGTTGATTGGTGTTTAAATCCTTACAGTCATTGGTACTGTATTGGATTGCATTTTAAACCTTGTTAGAGGTTGTTTTGTATAAGTCCTATTGTGTTTTGGACTTGGTTTGAGTTTGATATCATCTTAGGATGACTTGGGAGTGTTTTGGAATCAATTTGGATTTGTTTTAGAACCTTTTGACCTAAACCAGTCACTATGCAGCCACATAGTGCATTAGCCCAACATTCTGGATCTCATGCGGCCGCACAAGGCGCCCGCATAAGACCCATGCGCTCGCATAAGGCTAACCGCTCAAAACCCTAAAGTTACTGGATTCTATGAGGCCGCATAGCGAGCTCGCATAGAAGCTATGCGTCCGCATAGGGCGGCCGCATAACGACGGACTCTGCTTTGTTGTTTGACGAACTTTTAAATGAGTTGACCAATTGGTTTGTATCCAAGGGCTGAGACTTGGGCACGTTTTGGGACACATACATCAGGCTTAGAGAGACTCCTTAAACACCATGGGAGGGCTGAAACTCTCCTCATTTCACCCTTGTCATCTTTAAACTTAGAGAGAGAATTGAGAGAGTTCTTGAGAGAGAAAGTGAGCTAGATTGCTCATTTGTGGTCCAAATCACAATCCAACTTCACCATTGTGTAGCTGTGGACTAGGAGAGCAGTGTCGAATTTCTATTGTAATCGCATGCTAGCTACGGATTGAATCTAGTCAAGTAGAATTATAGATGCAAGTTCTCTTGACTAATTATATATGAGAAGTCTTAAAATCTCAATATATATTTCCTCCGTTCTACACAAAGAGTCCACGTTTGAAAAGTCTAATAATTAAGAATATATAAGTAGTATTAGAGTTGGTAATAATTACAAAAATATTTAAGCGGCATTAAATTCAACCTGTTAATGGAACGTTTAACTCCAGAAGCAGTTAGTCCAAGAAATAGGGCGATGGGTTATATTATGTGGTTGCTAGGTGCAACATTATTTTTGGACAAGACCCAGAATCGATTAACTGTTCACTATTTGCCATTATTGGCGAGCTTAGCAAACGTTTCAGGTTATGCGCGGGGTGCAGCTGCCTTAGCATATTTATACCGCCAGCTGGGTATTGCTTCTAGGTCTAATACCGCCCAAATCTCGGGGTGTTTGACTTTGCTGCAGGTGTGTATAATTAATTATTGAAATTTAATTATGTAATTTTTTTAATACAGTTAATTGACATTTTTTTAGACTTGGATCTACAAGTATTTTCCTGTATTTAGACCGAGTAGGAGGCAAGGATGGACTCCGAACCTGCCGTGTTCATTGAGATGAGCCCCCACTGCGACACCTAGGACGTCACAGACAGCTCTGCTAGAGTATAGACGTGCACTAGATCGCTTATCTGATGATATGGTAAGTATTTTATTTATTTTTATGTCATTGACTAGAATAATAATTTTTTTTATATCGTCATTTTTTTATTAATGGTGTATAATTATTTTATAATACAGGTGGCGTGGACCCCATTTAAAAAAAATCCAACCGCGGAAGTCCCAATTACTCTTTTCTCGGGCATAATTCATTCCAAGGATATTACCGAGCTGTACATGCCTGATCGATGCCTGCGTCAGTTTGGGTATAGACAAGTCATACCGTCTCAGGTATACATCCCAAGTGTTGGTGTATAGAGGTCGAAAGGCTCATAGGTACAAGTGCAGGCACGATCTTATGAAGAGGGCATGGCAAGAATGACGACTTGTTCTGATCAATTTGAGCGCCATTGGGTCTTCTGTAGCGAGTCACCCGACTGAGACGGTAGACGGTTACTTGGCTTGGTTTATGGAGCATTCTCATCCTCGAGTCTCGCCGTTGGGTAGGAGTGCCGATGCTGCTGGGGAAATTGATCCCTAAGAGATACCCGAAGCATCTACGGTGAGTAATTATATTAATTTTTTATATCGTCATTTTTTATTAATCATTTTACTATATTTGATTTTGACATAACTATTAACACTTGCAGCGACTGCGTTGGGTAGCTAACCAATTGCAGCTTCTTCATCCCAAAAGGCGGGAGGAAATAGACGAAGTTGTATTTTGGGAGACACTTGATGACTTGTGTATTAAAGTGAGAGAATGGATGTAGATGAACATGTTGTCGACTTTAACTTTAGCCATGACGAATATATGTATTATTTACTTAATTTGGGACGATATTTTGGTTTCAATCTTTATGTATGATAAACTTTTTCCTGACTTTACATTTTATAAGTGTTGGACATTTCAAATTGATAGAAAAGTGCCTAATTAATCACTGTAACATTACACAAGATAGGAAAGTTCATAATTAATCATTGTAACATTACACAAGGATAAGTGCTAACATGATAAACATTTTGATTATGTTTTCTTTTTAAACCAATGTTGTTCAAATTGCTGCATCGTTGCCTCCAAAAAGGAAAATTCTCCCAGTGTGCAATGTTGGGATCACAAATGTTTTTCCAACAGAGTATAATCTTTGGCATGGAAGAGAACTCAGGCATATATAATGCTATGAAGTGGTTTTCATTAACCAAACCGAAGTTTATCTGTTCAGATGGCGGTGTACCTTCTTCGAGGTGAGACTTTAGTGGTAAGTTTGTCATGCTTTGCTAAAGTGACCAACATGTGACGATCTTTTGGTACTTGGTCGCAATCACAAGTCCCAAGTCCATGAGTTTCAAATAATGGTCTTCGGGTGCCGGAGAGTGATACCATTCAAGTCTATATTTTCCTGAATTTACTACATGATCTTGCAAAGCTAGTACATAAAAATCTCAGTTTTCCCTGAGCTCATGGAGCAAATCAAGTCTCACATCAAGCCAACGCTCCTTATTACCATACTGAAATAGGGCAATGACTCTGAACCCACAATTTCTATCTCCCTTCACATTTACATAATCATCAATGAAGTCATGAACGAAGGATGATATTTGATCTGCGAATGGAAATGAATTACCCGTACTATGCATCGATGGAGAACGACCTCGACCTCGACCGGAGATGGACATTGGGTCACTCTTTGGCCCAGTGGAGTAGGTCCTATCTACGTGCTCCCAGCCTGACAACTCCCTTTTAGTTGAGTTTTCCCTCGGACGTCCTTTGTGAGGCTCGTGTTTAGGTGTACCTGTTGTCCCCGCATGAGAATGAAAGTATGCGTGAAATTGGCTGGCATAATGCTGCTTTCTGTCTTCAGGCTTCTTTTTTATATCATGCATAAGGTTGTTGAGCAATTCATCTACCACAGAGTAGCTCCCATCCGGTTCATCAAATATTTTTCCCTCCATATGTATAGTCCTTCAAAACACGTGAATACCGTGGGGATCAATCGGTAGATTAGCGGCCTCCAACAAATACATTTCATGTGCACACAGTAAGCCGTGTGTTAGTCTGAACGAACAGCCACATTTTTCAGCATCAGTACCAATATTCTTTTTCTGACCCTATACGTCAACCTCTTCGATAAGCAGTTAAATACAATGGTGTGAGACTTTACGTCTCAAGTTAAAAAACAATAACCTATCTGTTACTGTCAAATCAAAGTTCCTTGCCCTTTCAAAATGTAGTCTTGATCTCATTGAATTGGAGCTCGATCAAGTCATGGATCTGCAGGACTAAACTATCCAAACGGTTTGCCGATGTTTTTAACCAACTCTTTAACATCTCATGTGCACTCTCCACTCTGTTGTAAGACATCACATAAAAAATTATTAGATCAATGTAAAATTGGATTTCTTAAACCATTAAATTAAAGATAAATGTAAAACTAGTACCTGTTGGTAGTTTGTGTTCCAAAATGCACGTAATTTTTGGTCCAAGCATTGACAAATCGATCTCTGTACGGCTCCAACCATTCCTTCTTCACGTAAGTGACCTGAGGTGGGATCCATTTCCAAGCCTTTTCCATCTGAGCCAACATAAGCTGATATTCCTCCTCAGTATTGGCGTGCACTATCCTTTGCCACCTTGAACTAAATGCTTTGGTAAATCTTTTATTTTTCATCAGTTGTACCAAATATTTTTTCACGTTCTTCGATATGTGTCGCCGGCATAAAAGATGTTTTGACTTGGGAAAATAAAATTCAATAGCACTCATTAAAGACAGTTCTCGATCAGTAACTATCACATCAGGAGCCGCAGCTCTATAAAACATCATCCGCAACTGCGACATTGCCCAATAGAAGCTTGTTTTCCTCTCATTTCTTAAGAAGGCGAATACTACGTGATAATTTTTTCCTGTCGATGTAATCCCAGTGATCTCCAACATAGGCATATCATATTTGTTTGTCCGATACGTACAATCCATACACAAAACATACGGATATAACGCGAGCAGCTCCTGCGCCTTCGGGTGAGCAAACATTACATCGCCCAAAATGTTTGTCCCCTCCACGTGCCTAAACCATGTCTGGTATCCCAAATTCTTTAACAAATAAAAAAAATACTACATTTTTGTCATGTTGCCCATTTTATTAATTCGTATCTTCTGTTGGGCATTTTGTACCTGCGAGCATTAAATAAAATTTACGTAAATAATGAATCTAAAAAAATGTTATCAATTATTTAAACATATTTCTCACTAAACACATTGATTTCTGTACCTGTCTCAAATTGCTGCAGTTTTCCCAATTTTCTTTCTTTATGGCGTTTAGAATCTGTTTCCCCTTATGTTTGCATGATTTAATTCTTTGATTATACCAAATTCCTTCTCAGTAAACGCCATCTCAGATCTATGCCACTGGTGATAATCCGACAATGGAGGGTTGTGTTTGCCCTTCTCTTTTTTAATGATCACGTTTCACTTACCAAGGATATTTTTCACAGCTATTACTTCAAACGGGCATTCTATTTTTTTTGTGCCTCTCAAATTTCGGTCCGCTTCGTCCAACTCTCCGCCATATTTGTAAACCCCACCCCTCTCACATCTAAACCAACCTTTTACATCCATCTGCTCTTGTTTTCTGCCTTAAATTCTTGAAGTACATATTTTGTTCTTTTCATATTGCTCTAATTCAAGCTTCAACTTCTTCTCGACAGGCAAACACGTCATCAGTCGCAAAAAAATGAGACACATCAGGGAAATGTTCCGTATCATCATTAACGATGTGAATATCCTGCAAATAATAATGTAACATTAAAAAAAACAATTGTCCATGTATTGAATTAAAGTATGTTACTTCATTTGTATATAGTGTAATTATATTTAACAAAAAAAACAAAAAAAAAATAACCAAGACTATCTAATTTACAAAAAAAAACCAAGACAATTTAATTAAATTATGTTACTTCATTTGTATATAGTGTAATTATATTTAACATAAAAAACAAAAAAAAATAAAAAATAACCAACACAATTTTTTTTACAAAAAAAAAAAAAAAATTGAAGCAAGGCAGGGCCGGGGCCGGCTATAGTCATTAATGCCGGGCCGATTTTTCTCGATTGGGCCGGAACGACTATAATTAAAATGGCCGGGCCGGCTATATTTGTCCGTAAAAAATCCCTGAATTAAATGAAATACATTAAAATAAATTAAAAAACGTACCGTAAAATAGCTATCTGCGATAAAATTACCATTATTGTTGTAATCCATATCTCCGTATATAAAGATTTAAATTGGAATTATTAGAGGGAGAAAGTGAGAGATAAAATGAGAGTGAATGTGAGAGTTAAAGTGAAAGTGAGAGTGAAAAGTGAGAGTTTTATATTTTATTTAGCTTAGTTTGTTTTTGTAAGTAAACAGTACATTACATAAGTCCTTCGTTAAATTTGTCCGAACAAGTAAACAGTACATTAAATCTAACTGCACCAATATATTTATTAAGAACTCTAATCTTTTTTATCTTTAATACTAATTAAGGGTAATTTTGTCATATTTAAAAAAATTTCATTAAAAAGGTGCGTTACTTAGCGCAATTGGGTGCGTCATTTAGCACTCATGATTAATTCTAGAGTAGTGCTATTCTCACCCCCGAAATTGCTAAGTATACCCATTTACTTAGTTTACCCCCCTTCAAATATTATACCTCCTATATTACTAAGTATACCCCCCCCCTTATTTTTCTATTTTACCCTTTAACCATAAACCCCTACCAATCTAATTTGCTAAGTGTACCCCCCAAATTCTTACCCACGTAAAACACCATCTACCCCATCTCCCTCCCAAAAAAAAACATCGATCAATTTCTTTCTCTCTTCTTTCCCGGAAACAAACACTCCATTTCTTTCTTTCTTCTTTCCCGCAAACAGCCACAGCACCTCCATTATCTTTGTTGCCTTTTCTTTGTTACTTCTTCATCTACTTCTTAGCTACCTACTTCCACAAATTCAAGCCACTACAAGCTCCAAGATTTCAAAGTTAAAAATGGAACCATTCGGTAAGTGTTTCATTTAAATTTTGGTTTTTTGGTTGGATTTTTTTATGTTTTTGTGAACACGCATTTTTGTTGAATTTTGGTTGCATTTTTTTTTTACCATTTTGAAATTTTTTGGGGGAATCTGCGTAAGGTATGTGCGGCACCCCATACCGCACCTACCAGGGAATGTGCGGCACTGGTCCACCGCACATACCCTGGTGAGTGCGGTAGGGGGTGCCGCACATTCCTTTGGCGTGCGGAAAGGGGTTGCCGCACATGCGTGTGTTAGTGCGACTAGGTTATGCCGCACAGGAACTGGGACGTGCGGCCAAGGCTGCCGCACAGACTTGGACTCGTGCGGCTAGGTGATGCCGCACAGAACCTGGGACGTGCGGCCAAGGGTGCCGCACAGTACCTTTTTTTTTTAAATTACTTCTTCAATCAACTTGCACATCAACTATTTGATGAATGTATGTAAGCTTGTAACTTACATTGCATGTCTTGCCTTTTCTCTCACATTGTAGCTATCCTTTCATTATTATTTCCTTGTTACATTACTTTGGCTTGAATGAATGCAGGAAGGACATATATGCGGAGGGTTACGGCTTCCGCTAGGAGGGCACAGAATCCCAACCCACTTGATGAGGCAGAACGGATACAGGGGCTAGTTATGTCTGAGGGGGCCGGTAATGAGGGGGTCGGTTATTCTAGGGCCGGTAATTTGGGGGCTGGTTATTATTCGGGCCGGTTATTCGGGGCCGGTAATGAGGGTGGTTATTCGGGGCCTATGATGAAGAAGAAGAAGATGTTGATAATGAAGGGGCCGGTGATCAAGGTGCTGGTGGTGACACTTTGCCTGAAGAAGAAGCCCCATTTCCAGGTGGGCCGGTTGATGGTTCACTACTAGTTACGTACAACACACATGTAGCTAGGTATGTTTGGAATGGGATAAAACGACCAGTTCTGAAGATGCAAAATCACACTAATAAGTTGTTGAGTTGGTCGGTTCCGCTACGATGCGAACATGGAGAGTAGGTGGTGGGATATTGTCCTGAGGTCTGGACTATATATGCTGACTAAGTGTTCTTATAAGGAGTCATCGAAAGCCTTGGTTGCTGCTTTTGTTGAACGATGGCATCCGGAGACGAACACCTTCCATTTACCATTTGGTGAGATGACAATCACCTTGGATGACGTGTTTTGTCTTACCGGTCTTCCAATAAAGGGGAGGCCTATTGTTTATACACGGACGTTGGGATATAATACTGAGGAGCTTGGGGGGATGTTGCATTTGCAAAATGCTGAGGTGCTTGAGGGCACCCATGGTAGGAGAGGCTGCGCTTTCAAGTTAGAGTGGCTTCGTCGTAGGTTCCAAGATGAAGCTACAAGTGATAATGATGCTATGTAGACTAGTGCTGCTAAGGCATATTTATTGTACATTTTCGGCTGCACCATTTTTGGTGACAAGAGTGGGAATCAAGTTCCTGGTTCCTATATGGAATTTTTGGACAATGTCGATAAGATACCGAAGTATACATGGGGAGCTGCAACCCTTGCCTATTTATATCGACAATTGGGCATGGCATCTCGTCAGTCGTGTCGATAGATGACGGGATATACAACGCTATTGGAGGTAACAAATTTATTTGATTTATAGTTATAATGAGATATATATATATATATATATATTTTTAGTTGTTAAAAGGGGGCCGGTTATATGATAATGTACTGTATTATTTTGTTGCAGGCTTGGATATATGAGAGATTTCCATGTTTTCAACCTCCACATAACATTGAGTACGACGTCACTCAGCCACTCGCTCGAAAGTGGCAACCATTATCCAGAGGCGCCGGACATAACACACTGCAGGTGTACCGAGAGAGACTTGATGTCCTAACAGCCGATGAAGTGAGTTTAATTGCACTATTATAACTTTCATATTAATCTATCTACCTAGTAATGCTATATTAACTGTGTTAATGGTTATAACTTTTTCTGTGTTTATTGTATGTAGGTTAATTGGACTCCGTATTCTGTTTTGGTACGCGAGTCCTATCCATTTCACCGGATCGCGTATTACCATGGATGCTTATCCGCGCCGGGTGTTGTGGAGCCATACAATCCAGATCGAGTTCTTAGGCAATTCGGTTACGTCCAGACGATTCCTTTCCCTCCGATTGCTATTGGTCTTGGTTTACGAGACAACAAGAACATTGCCAGGCTAATGCAGCAAGTCCCATATTATCGTCAATGGCGGAACCATGTTTTATCTGATACTAGCCTCGGTCAAGAAGCCATCCCATCAAGTGCATGCTCGGCTGACTATTTACAGTGGTACACAGTATATTCACATCCGAAGATGCAAAATCCAGCTAGCCAATCTATGTTTATTTCTGGCGCAGATGTACATCGTCCTTTGGATTATCCCACCATGTTTAGGTCTGTGGTTGATGCAATACGAGAGCCGACATTAAGATATCGATCAGGCGATCGAAGTATCTCGTACGAAGAGTTTGGGTCAGCCCTTGACCAAGCGTACGCTATATTGGCTCCTCATATCGGGGATGTGGGTCCTTCAGATCGGGCAGGTCCTTCAAGTCGTCGTCGTAGGCATCCACGACAGTGATTAGATGAGATAGGTTGTTTATGTACAAACAATTTTATGTATGAACATCTTTATTAATGCAAAAAGTGTATGTATTTGTTATGTACAAACAGTTTGTTGCACATATATCCTCCACCGCAGGCATTTTTTCTAAGTTTGTCATATCAAATTCAATTTCATGTTCAATGATTTAACAAAATGAATCTAACATAAACATACATAAACAACAACACATTTCATAACGCAAATGAAGCTCATACATAAAAATTCACTTAAACATACATAACATTTAAGTTAAACTTGACTATTCTAATACAATAGGTGTACGCTTGTTGCTAACACGACTATTTCCTACACTTTCACTGTACTTAGCCCATCGTTCACTATATATTGTATTCCACCCTTTAGCCATGGCTTGTTTATAATCAGTCCATCCGCTTGCGATTGGTGGTAATGGGGAATCGTCGCGCAAGAAGACCTATACAAATTCAAAAATTTTATCAGTAATTTAACAATTATATTAGATAAGTGACAGACGATATTCATACAAAATGTGAGTTTTATACCTGAATATAATGGTCCCCGTTCACGAATGCAATATAGATCAACTTTGGTTCGTCGGGGGCTTCGGTTCTCAACGGTAAATACGTCAAAGAAGATGATTCTGAAAATACAACAAAGCACACATTGTAGAATGATGCTACTAAGTAACCCATCTTCGGAGTCTGAAACCAATGTTGCTTTGGTGCAAAGTCAGCGTAGCAGTTGAGCATACTTTCAACTAAAACAGCCGATCCGCGTTCCATGAAAACATCTTCGTACAACCCATGGTATGCGTCCAACTCCATAGCTAGTTCACCTCGAACTCTACCCCAATGTTCCTCCTTGTCATATATATGTGCAGATACGGCACGAAAACCGCAATGGCCATCTGCAATGACATTCTTCGTCTCGATGACAAACTCTCGAATCCATATCGGTAGTTGATTGATATAATCACTAGCCTGTCCAAAGCGGGTATTTCAGCGAACAACCTATTGAAAAACAAAGTATGTAAAGATTATTCGATAAGTAAGAAAAGATGTTGACCAAAGTATGTAAAGATTATCTCGGCGAACAACCTAGTTGATTTACCTGAATCTTTGTCTTTGGAATAGTAGTGAACATCGGAGGTTTGTTTGATGGATTTACTTCATATGTTACCATATCATCAACCGGCGACGGCGAGCAACTGTCTTCGATCGATTCCACGTACTCAAACTTGCTCGGATCCCGTTTGGTTGACTTTGACTGTTTAGCCTTTACAATCTTAGGACGACCTTTAGGCTTCGGGCGAGTCTGACTTTCTGGAGCGGGCATAATTAGTCCAGTTGTTACAGGATTATCTACCTCCATTAGCCTTTTATACATTGCTACCTTCACCGATTCAGGGGCTTCCTTAAACTTAACATCGAGATTTTGATGAAGTACACTCCATGCGCCAACTATTTCCTTCCCGACACCAACAACATCTCCCTTGCTTGGTATGAAATCTAATTTTCTCCAAAAAGCATCAACCTTGTCGAGGGGAATAGGCTCCTCCAATCGGATATATTCAGATAATTCATGCGCACAAGGAAGACCACATGTCTTTCTCAATGTACATGAACACAATAGAGGGTCAACACCTGTTTCAGGAATAGCAACCATTTCATCGTATATCTTGTTCAATGCATCCACCGACACCATACCTCGGATCAACCTAAATACATTTAACTTGAATTTATGTTGGACGACATTCCTACTCTTCTCGAATGAATCCTTTATTGCAACGTGTGATGATTCAATGAGCGTGTGAATCTGTCGCCAACATGTGTCAAAGTTACCTTGGCTCGATCCGAGTTGTCGTTTCAACATTGCGTGCTGACTCTCCATCCTGAAAAATAAGATACAATATGTAAGATATTGAAATATGAGAAAGTTATGAAAGCTGCATTTTATTTAAATATACCTATTCGTTGTGTTATTGTCATAATGCATGACATTATCAGTCCAACAAGCCACAAATCTCTCCTTATACGGCAACAACCATTGTTCCATTATATAGTTCACCGCAGGCATGAATTCCTTGAATAGAGATTGTAGTCTTTTAAGTCCCTCTTCAAATTCTGTCTCAGTTGCTGAAATCACTAATACATTCCAATGGAGATTAAACGCATCCCATTTCTTTTTCAGGCCTAGCAATTTCTTGGAATTCGCCAAGACATTCCTATTTATATGCCATCGACAAAGAAAATGGCTCGACGTGGGGAACGTTTTCCCAATTGCATTCATTAAAGTCTTTTCCCTATCGGTCAAAATAACAGTGGGCAAGGAAGATTGGTGCATTAGTGATTTCAATATTGTCAAGGCCCACGTATAGTTCTCTTCCCGCTCGCACTCCAAAATTGCGGCGCAATCGAAATGTGATCTGTGTAGATGTCACACCAACAATCTCCAACAATGGTAACTTGTACCTGTTTATCTTATAAGTGCAATCCATGAAGATGACTTTCGGAAAACACCTCAGCAAGTCAATGCTCTTTGGGTGAGCCCAAAAAAGATTCTTCACAGTGTTAGTCAATTCGCAGTGTTTATCGTAGAAGGTATAACCATGCTCCTTCAACTTGAATATAAGTTGTTGCATTTCAGATCGACCATCACGCTCATTAACTCTATTCTTTGTCCGAGCATTGTAGATTGTCTTTATTGTTGACTTATTTCCCTCAAATATTTGTTTCAGCCCAAATAAGATGTCCTTGGGCTTAGTATTGCCCTTGGAAAAATCAATAACAAAAGTCTCTTCAGATTTCTGCAATCGACCTATATATGAGTGACCCTCTATGTGATCAGCGGTTGGATGATTGTGTTTGCCACATTCAACTACTAATGCCTATTCATCAATCGAGACTTGCTTCCCTCTCAAACGGAATGGGCAACCACACTTCTTAGTTCCGGTTTCTCTCTTCCTTTTCCCCTTACCTACCACATCATCGACATTTTCAACCTTTTCTTCATTATCAATTCGTAATGATGATGACCCAATATTGACATTTTCTTTATATACACCACTACGTTCATAAATCAATAACAACCGAGCTCGTTTCTTACCGGCACCACTGTCCGACCTACCGATGATGATCACAATGCCATGCTCCCGTCCTCTAGCTTGCACCCATTCAATCAATTTATCCCGAGATATAAAACATTCTTGAGTTGTGAACACATCCGTGAAATCAACATCGAGGGCTTCGTCGTTCACAACATATTCAAATGCAACAATCTCTTCATTATTAGGACCGAGAACACTAGGCTCCGTAGTTAACGTGTTTGAATCCTGTTAAACATTAAAAAAAAAAATTAAAAAAAAAGATTGTTACTGTGCGATAGGACCCTGTTGCACACTCTATAGAGTGTGCGGCAGGTTTAGGTCGCACACTCTATAAATTGTGCGGTCGTGTCCTGTCGCACACGACGGGCCAGCAGCTCGATTTTTTGATTTTTTTTTGTTGCATTTTTAACATAAATTAAACGGTAAAATGACTATAAAATGAGTTGCAGTACTTACACAATTCATCTCTTCCACTTCTTTGTGCTCCTTTTCATCAATGTGGATCGATTCATTGATAGGGTTTGAGTTTTTGGAATCCATTTTTAATGTTGAGTTTTTTAAAAATTTTGTTCACAATGAGGAAGTGAGGAAGGTGATGAAGGGGGTGAGAGTAATAGGAGATGAGGGTATACTTAGTAGTTTTATGATTCTAAAAATTCAAGAGGGGGGTGGACTTAGTAATGAAATTATTTTAAGAGTAATAGAGTCTTTTAAAATTGTGACAATTTTGTAATATTGATAAGGGGGTATACTCAGCAATTATGGGGGTTGGAATAGCAATTCCCTTAATTCTATTCAACGATTAACCCTGTCTAAAAAGAGTATTACTTCACGAGAATATTACCAAACGATCCCAACTAAGAGAGAGATAGAGAGCGAGAGAGAGAGGCGAGACTTGAATAACACAGTACTTGTCTGGTTTGCGTCCCCTCTAAGTAGCAGTAATTTTGTCTCTGAGTCGACCTCTCTCGATCATGGAGAAAGAGCAAAAGGAGGACTCAAACAATAATCACCAAAGAGTAGCAGCAGCAGCAGCAGATGAGAGCGGAGACATCGAAGAAGCAGTCGAGCTCGTACTCTTTCAAGTCTCTGAATGCTACGTTTATCTCGTACAATTCTCCTCCTTTCTTCATTAATTCTCACCTTTATATGCATTCATTTCTGGGTATTCCTAAATATCACTGATTGAAATTCGTTGCTGGGTTCTAACAAATGTCGATCTGTATACTATATTTGTGCTCAATTTTATTAACAGAAACAGTTTAGGTTCAAATTGTCCTACTAAAATTGGACTTGGATAGTAAAATTACTGACCCAGAAAAGCTAACTTTATTGTAAAAGTATAAATTAGGTTCACCAGTGTAATCAGGGGCGAAGCTAGAAATCACATTTTGGGTGGTCAAATTGATAAAGAAGTAAAAGGGTCAAGAACTATTTTTCCATTTTATAGGGGGTATTAGTGTAAATATCAGAAAGGTCAGGGGCTATGGCTACCCTTTGGACCAATGATAGCTCAGTCGATAGGACATTATTTGTCTTCAGAAATGCTAATACTGCTTTGCCTTTTTTTTTAATTGCCACATGTTGGTTTGTCAGTGTTTGTGTTTTTTCTTGTTAATTAACTTTGATATGTCCATAGAAGTTAGATATGTTTAATTTTGTTTACCATTCACATTTTGATTTTGAGCAACTTGCAACCATGATTTGGTGATTTCATTTGGGATCCAAATCATTATCGTTCTACGCCTTAACTTATCTTTATCAGGTTTTCACTTTTACCACCGGACGGCCGAGGGCAGACACTAAGAGCTTTTCTATCACTATGGTTATTCAGTACTACTCAATATCATTGAATAAATTTTTTATACCTTTTACCAACGTCCATTTTTGCAATATTATGACTTGAAAGGTTATACAAGAAAATAAACTATGTATTCTGAAGACCAAGACTAAAATTTTGTAACATGAGAAAACCAAATGGGTAAAGCAACTCATGAAGACCAACAGATTCATCAACCTCCCCATCATGAGGATCACCAGAAAAGAAACTGAAAACCCCATAGAAATCCAGATAAAAGAAGCTTTAAGGCAATCATGCAAAGCAGAAAGACAAAATATATGTGAAAAGGATACAGCTCATCTTTAATCCCAATCTAATGTTCTAACCAAAATAAAAAATAACAGAATCATCACCTGAGTATTTGCGATTTGAAATATTTGGTAGCTGCCAAAAATGTTGTAGAATGCCATTTTTTGTTCTAGCTTTTATCTACCCGATTAAAATGTAGTCTGCTTCTTCTCTCTGTGTGTATTAGTCTTTAGGCATATGTGCTTCTTCATGACACACAAACACACATACATACACCCACCCATCAGAACCATCACCTGAATAATTGCAATTTGAAAATATTGTTAACTGCTAGAAAAGTTGTAGAAATGCCGTTTTTTGTGCTAGGTTTTATCTACCCAAGTTAACTGAAGGCTGCTTCTTGTCTATGTGTGTATTAGGCTATTAGCCTTTGTGCGTGTGTCTTTTCATGATACACATGTATGCATGCGTACCTCATATTTGAAATCTAGTTTATGTATGCTTGATTCATTTCGACAAAAATAATCCCATATTTGAGAACACAGTGCATAAATATATATATAACTTCACCTTAGAGGGTGAGCGGGAGTATCCATTAAAATTAGTGCTGGTGATGTAATGGTTTCACAACTTATTAGCCAAAGGACTTTGCTGAAAGTTGAGAGTGAAAGTCACAACAAGCTACATGGGAGAGAGAGGCCAAATGCTGCTGTTCTAACGCAAAAGCGAGGTGATGATGAGGGCTTAACAATCAGCTCTAGTAATTTTCATGAATATGGAAATTCTATTTTGTACTTTTTTTTTTGACAAGAAAAGAAACTTATGTTAATAGAAGGAATATATAGAAGAGATGGATGTGATGTCCATCAAAAGAAAAAGAAAAAGAAAAAGAAAAAGTACAGGAGGAACTCTGAATCATATGGCAATCACACGAGGGAATTTCCAAAGTTGTTTAGATCTGTATTCTATGCTTTTGGGCCTCAAACTCAGAAAAATCACTTTGATCCGGAATCGAAAGAAGCATGATTAAACTTCACTAAAAGACCGGCATGATGCGTTGTGGCTTTATTCCCTTGGTTAAGCCGAAGCCCTTATAATGTTTTCCGGTGTTAGCTGACCATTCCAGCTCGCTCTCTTAGCACATCAAGGTTACGTGTGACCTCAGCTGAGGCTCATAATGACGTACTCATTGTGGTGAACTATGTCGTTCCCAGTGCATTTAAGTCTGTCCTGGCAAGGCCCTACATGACTGCATTTTGGCCGTGCTCTTCATAAATGATGTCTGTCCCTTTACAGGATTATTGTTCCCTTTCTGGGTCATTTGAGAGTGTATTACTCACAGATGACAATAATTTATTGATTTGATCAATATTCTTAACTACAAATTGTTTAGTTTGACATTTTTCCACTATGGGCTGCTGCAAGTACTAATGTCTCACTCTTGCTTAATGATAACTATTTTTATATTATGGGAGTGGTGGTAAAGTTTTTGAATAGAAAGAGTAGTCAGTTCCTTTATGGCATTAGAGGAAACAAGATTTGCTCCATCCTTTTTATTGAGTTTCTTGTTGCAACCTATTACTTAAACTGTAAACTGTTTTTGCAGATAGCTCCAAGGAAGAGTGCAGCTTCTTACAGGTCCTTATTCAAAGTTTTTAATTTTCTTTTATCAGTGTTACCAAATCTGAATTTGTTATGTATTTATGTCCCACTGTGCTCTGATGCTTAATAGAGAAACCAGTGACTTTTTTGTTATTGACAATGCGACCATCTTGACTAGAAAATAAGATACCCTAACTTGCAATAGGAAAATAAATTAGATGGGGGATGAACTTAAACAGTAAAATAAGCACACGAAAAAATGGACTATAGGTGAAGCATAGGTGATATGAGTTTAATATATGTTTTTGAAGGCAACTTCTTGATTATTATCTTTTTCTAATGGATGAAAACATGTGGAAGCTTATTACTTTTTAGGAAAAAGTGCAAGAGAAGTCTCTCAACTATATCAGATATTTGGGGTTTAGTCACTGAACTTTCGCACCTTTATTTGGGTCTTTAATGTCGATTTTTGTTGTAATCTTATCCCTGCAACTACATCTATTTTTTTGCGGTTAAGTAGCCATATGCCTTGAACATGAATTATATTTAAGGGTAAAGTAGGTAAATTAAGCCAATATTAAAAAAAAAAGAAGCCAAAATACTATTTACCCCCCAAAGTATCCACCAAATTTCAGTTTGCTACCCATATTCCATGTTGTCCCATTCCCGTATCCATTGTTGCCATTTGTCCCTGTTTCACCCCGGGGACAGATGGACGTTAAAAAAATTAACGGAAGTTGGTCATGTGTTTTGCACATGACAAATAATATCTGAAAGTTACTAGATTGCCCTCTAATAATGGTATTTGATGCATTATTTCTTCAATAAAGATTTCTTTCTTTCATTTCAATAAAAAAAAACAAAACAAAATTTTAAATGCAACGGAAGACTGTTGGCGAAAGCTTTCAACCCTTGGAGCTCGAACCGAGTAACAACACATTAGCAAGATGAACACATATTTGAGCCAAATGAAAGGTGAAATTTTTGAAGTCGTCCCTCCCAACACCTTCGATTTTGAATCAATCGGATGCAATCCTAAACCTAACTACGAAATTGCTCCTCCCTTTTTCTCCACACTCAATGTGTGTGAGAGAGAGGAGAGAGAGAGAGAGAGAGTCTAGAGAAAGAGAGAGAGAGAGAGTCTAGAGAGAGAGAAAGAGAGTCTAGAGAGAGAGAGAGAGAGAGAGGATCTAAGAACTCGTCAAATTGGTAATGGTATTGAAGCAATTGCAGTTGTTGGGTTGCTCCTCCCTTTTCTCCACACCCACAGTGATGAAAAGTTGAATATGTTTATGGTTGTTATTTTGTTAAGACTTCATCCCTGAAATCAATTGTTTGTGTATTTGCTTGAAATCAATTATTGGGTTGCTTGAATAAACAAAATGTATATTGAAAGTGGTTTTTAAAAAGATGCACCACAAGTGTTTGACAAAATGCATGAATGAACTTATTTTTTTAAATTTGTTTAAAATTTTTTAAAAACAATTATAACTTAAAACTATCTTAAATATCAAATGGGTACCAATTTTTATTTTAATTTGTTTTAATTTCTTTAAGAAAATTTATAATTTAAAAATATCTTAAATATTAGTGGTTACCAATTTTTATTTTCTTTTGTTTTAATTCTCTTAAAAAATTTATAATTCAAAATACTTAGTTTAAATACTAATAATATATATTTATTGATTTGTAGTTTAGTTTTAATTTTACTACTAAAATTGCATTAAACAATTTAAGAAAAATGCACCAAATCCCATTTTGTACCCCGATTAAAATGACCAAAGTAATCACATGACATGCACATGTCAACTTCCGTTAATTTTTTTAACGTCCGTCCATCCCTGGGGTGAAACTGGGATAAATGGCAACATTGGATATGGTAATGGGACAAAATAGAATATGAGTAGCAAACTGAAATTTGGTGGATACTTTGGGGGGTAAATAGTATTTTGGCCAGAAAAAAAGAAGAAGAAACTAAATTTAAGATGTTTTCTTATATCATACTCCCTCTGTCCCAAAAAAATAGTCCTACTTTCCTCTTTGGTTTGTCCCAAAAAAATAGCCCCATTTCTAAAAAAGGATATATATTTAGTGCAATTTAAAGAAGGTACAAACAACTAGAGCTACAATCTAAAAAAGTTTGACTTGTCAATTGGGAATGTTTTAATTGGAATGGAGGGAGTAAAATATAATGAGGTCAAATGAAATTTTTTTATTCCCTTCACAACTCAACACTCGTAGTAGTGTAAATAAAATAGCGAAAAGGCTTATCAAGGTGATACTGGGAATCACAATCTGTCCACGTTCATATTTTCCGAAAGACAGTCATTTGACAACCCTTTTATTTTCTTTGAGAATAGCTCAACGATCGACTGAGCAAGTCAAAGTTGTCGTCAATTTCCATGTCAAACAAATTTGACAAAATAATTCCATCTTAACCTAGCAGAATGCTTCTCAAAGACTCAAACAAAGACAAGTCTCTGAACCATCTACAGTTTGAAGTTTTAATTAGTAATTTTTAAATTAGAACTGAAAGGAAGTCATTACTCGCAATCTCACTTTCCTCAATTCTATTTCCCTTAACTTCACGGGTTTGAAATCCACTGCCATGAAACTACACACTAGCAGCGACACCAGTCCTAACCGCCATGGTATACCATAATTTTGTCATTTATATGCACCATGGTGCTCAACTGGTCCATCTTTGACAGTGCAAACACCAAGGATCACATCCATTTCGGGATTTGAGAGCCCCAACCTTTGTCTTGCGAGAATTTGACCGTAGACTACAGACCGGTTTCTAAGGGTGAGTTAATTGGCTGTTGTTGGGTCTTGGTTTAAAGACAGAAGAAGATGACAACCAATGAAGGGGGCTGATTTCACATAAAAAACCCTAGAATATTGATAAGGTTTGGGAAAACCATATTATGCTGAATTTTAATGCCCTGAAGCAATGATTTGAGATGCTAACTTAAATAGAGGGGGCGGGGAGATGGGACCATGATTGCTCAGTTGCTAGGACTTGGTCTCACCGTCAACCAAATGGTTTGCTGGAATGGTCGAACCATTTTTCCTGCCTGCTGGGACTTATAGAAAAATGAAGATTGAGTATAGCATTTTCTCTCCGTTGAACTTGCTCTCTTTGCTAACACCACAATCCCAATCATTCGCGTGTCCATGTCAACAACCGCATCTTATCAAAATCAATTCAATCTCAAACACGGATTTATTTAACGAGGGAGCTTGGCGAATTTCAATTTTGTAATGGACATGTTGTGGTTGCAACTATCGCTGTCCATTTGAATTTTGAAGGACAGAAAGGGGGTGGATTGTCAGCTGGTGGGCTGGAGTGAATTTGACTTTGACTTTCCCATTTTCTTTAGTCCCCCTTTAATTTATGATATTCACAGAAAATTCTTAAAATGTTTGTCCTTTTTCAATATTGACCTGATATACCTACTTTACTTTAAAAAATAGTTCACATGCAACACACATTGCTACTTAACGGCATAAAAGTAGATGGAATTAGTTCCAAGGATATGATTGCAACACAAATTGACTTTAAGGGCCCCAAATCAAAAGGTGAAAAGTTCAGTCACTTAACACCAAATGTCGTGATAGTTGAGGGAATTTTCTTGCGGTCTTTCCTATTTAAAAAAAATAATGCATGTTAATTGGGAACACTTTTAATGATTGTTGGGATGAGTTTTTGATGGGGAACAGAGTGGGATTAGAATCAGATTATAGAATAAAACAAGGAGGGGAAGAGGAGAAACCTACCCTCGGAAGGGATCAGTAGAAACACAAACAAAAGCTCAAGCTTTAATCTTTAAAATTCAACTCTGATTATAACGAAAGATTACAACCTATATTTATAGTCTATTGTTGTTTCTCCTAATACTACTAGGAATATTCTAGTTAAAAGCTTGTAATAGTGATGATGATGTCGAAGTGGAGGACTCAGTGAGTGATAATAATTCGGAAACAGATTTGTTGTTAGACGAACTCTTTGGTTCAATGACAGGTTCAGTTTCCCTCACATGTCGGTTGTGGAGGGTGAGCAGCTGGAACCGATGGAGGGTTTGGAATGTGACATGGGTCAGTTTGAGGAGCCCGACAAGATGTAAAATCTGGGTGTGAAGTATACTAAGGGTTTGGGACTCGTTATGCCTTCTCGAATGGATTCAGATTTGGTCTGAGCAAAGGAGGGTATAGTGGCATGCAGCAATCCTATTCAGTCACCAGTTCTGGGGGCTACAAACAGGTTCTAAGTCGGCATCGTGCGACGTGTGTTGAGTTACCATTTCATGGCGTTCGAAAAGGGAGTTTCTTCTTTTTTAGAGTGTCTTGCTCCTCTCCCTCGGTCTATTTTTGTCAATTTTGTCTTAGTGTTTCCTGGGTTAGCTAATGTGCGGTTAATATTTGCAAGGGTTGGCATGGGTGCGGGATGGACTGAGGCTGGTGTTTCTAACCCTATGATACATGCTGATTTTCATTGTGAACCACCTTCATGCCATGTAGATTGTGAAAAATGGGGTGAGGGTGTTGACCCTTAACCCACTTAGGAGTGCATCTGATGATAGAGATCCCCAATTTGTTGTGCAACAGAATTTGGGTTGTTGATCCTAGTGGGATAGGTTAAGATAGTCGTTACTCCGACAGCTAAGAGGTGAAAAAGGACGGGAATGAGTTGTCGCGACCATAGTTATTAAAGGCGAAAAGCGAGAGGCGGGCGAGCAAAAGGCAAACAAGTCGATAATTAATAAAAAATAATTTAAAAATGTTACTCCCTCCGTCCCTAAATTATTGTCTTGTTTGACCCCGCACACGGATTAAGAAAAAATGATTGACTTGATTATTAATATTGGTATAGTGCGTAGTTTCCTTTGATGTCCATGTGTATGTGATCCATAATTAAAGTAAGAAAAAAAAGTAGATTTACTAAGAAGGAAAGTTTCGAACAAGACAATTATTTAGGGCTGGACAAAAAAGGAAAGCAATACAAATTTAGAGACGGAGGGAGTATATGTTTTAATTTTTTTCATAAACTAGTTATAAATAAAAATAATTCATGTAACTTAGTCCACAAATGATAATAATAACGCTAGTTTCAACTTTTAAGTTTTGTATTTATACCAAAAATTACATTTTTTTCTTGAAAATCAAAAGATAAAAGGTGGATTCTCAAAAATATGAATAATAACCATAGAGATCCTCATAAAACCAGCCAAACACTTTGGATCTAACATTTGCAGATTCCGGCAACCCTTTCTGTACAGCTCCGATGAACATTCCGGCGCCGAAGACGTCACCGGCCAGATTTTTCGGCGAGATCCGGTGGTGGAAACATTATAAATGTGATCGTCTCCTCAAGGCGAAGACATCTGTGGCTTTGGATTTGAAAAATATTAGGTTGATTTGTCTAGATTTAAGAAAATAGATTGAGATCTAAAAATAAAAAGTTCAGATCAAATATTGGCCTTCGCTTGCCTTAGGTCGCCTTTCTTCGCCACTCGCCTCTCGAATGAGTGACAAAGGCATATGCCTAGGGTCGCCTCAGTCACATCGCCTCGCTTGGTACCTTCGGGCGACATACGCTCGCCGAGCCAGGCTATCGCCTTTAATAACTATGGTCGCAACTTGTGTTGTCGGTTAACTATTGGGAGTGTGTTGCGCAGAGGGGTTCTTCTAGATATCCGTCATGAAAGTCGTCTCCCGGAATGTTGGTGGTCTTGGGGACCGCGGGAAAAGGAGGAAAGTGTGGGAGGTTTTGTTGAGAGTCTCCACGGATGTGGCTTTGATTTAAGAGTCTAAAAGGGAAGTCGTTGACAATGCATTAATTAGGAGTATTTGGGAGGCTCGGTTTAAGGAGTGGAAATTTGTTGGTTCGTGTGGGGCTTTAGGGGCATCATTGTCATCTGGGATATCCGTGATGCATCTATGAGCGAGGTGGTTAGTGGTTACTTCTCTATATCGGTGTGTCTTGAGGTTCGTGGGTTTGGTGAGTGGTGGTCACGGCCATTTACGGCCTGCCCCGACCTAGGGGTCGATCCGCATTTGGGAGGAGTTGGCTGATTTAGTTGGGTTGTGTGGATCCTGGTGGTGTGTAGAGGGGATTTTAATGTGATCGGGCATGCTAGTGAGAAAAAAGGCGGTTCGTAAGTGACGGAAAGCATGAAGGGGTTTGATGCCTTTATTCGTGACCACGAGTTGATAAATATTGATATTTCTAATGGGTTGTATACATGCTGTGTGTGTGGTAAGCATCAGGCTGCGACTCGGTTGGATAAGTTCATTTTTTCCACGGAGTGGCTCCCTTCTTTGGTTTAGAATTTGCTTTGCTTGAGAGCCTATGTCCCATCACTTCCCTATTTCACTAGAGTCTAATCCTTTAGTGTGGGGCCCTAGTCCGATTTGTTTCAAAAATATGTGGTTGTCTCATTCGGTTTTAATGATTTAGTGGGGGGTTGGTAGGAGGAGTGCTCGGTTCAGGGGTGGGTGCGTAAGGAGCTGAGGTTTGTCAAGGAGAGACTCAAAGAGTGGAATAAAGAGGTCTTAGGGGATATTAGGGTTAAGAAGTGTGAGCTTCGAGGAGAGATTGCGGAGATCGAGATGATTGAGGAGACTAGCAGCCTTTCGGAGGATCTTTTGACTAGGAGGAGTTTTCTAAGGAACGGATTTGAGTAGGTGTTGTTGAAGGAGGAGGTGAGTTGGTGTCAAAAGTCAAGGGTTACGTGGGCGAAGGAAGGGGAATTGAAACTCTAAACTCTTTTATAGAGTTGCCTCTGGTAGGCGGAGGAGGAGCCTTATCAAGGAGGTTGAGATTGAGTTTGGGAGGCGGTTGAACAATCCGGCTCTTATCTCGGATGCGATTTTTGACTTCTATAAGGAGTTGTTTCGGGAGGAGATAATGAGTAGGCCTATGGTTGAGGACTTAAGAGTGGGGTCCTATCTCTCGGGAGTTGAGTGATTGGTTCGAGCGGCCCTTCTTTGAGGAGGAGGTGAGGAGGGCCATTGTGTCCATGGCAGGTGATAAGGCCTCTCGTGCTGATGGTTTTTCGATGGCTTTCTTTCAGGCTTCTTGGAAGGAAGTGAAAAGTGATCTTATGAGAGTTTTTGGGGAGTTTCATGGGAATGAGATATTTGGGAAGAGCATTAATGCCACTTTACTACCCTTATTCCCAAGAAGGATAAGTCGAGGCGAGTTAATAATTTTAGGCGTACCAGTTTGGTTACGAGTGTGTATTCGATTGCCACTAAGGTGTTGGCTTTACGGTTACGGGGGGTGTTAGGTGATTCTATTTCAATGGCGCCACTTTTGTTGGGGGACGTCAGAGTGTCGATGCAACTTTGGTCGCAAATGAAATCGTGGAGGACGTAGAGCGAAGGGGTAGGAGAGGTGTTGTGCTTAAGCTTGATTTCAAGAAGGCTTATGGTAGGGTGAATTGGCGGTTTCTAGATTTGGTGTTGGAGCGTATAGGTTTCAGTAGTCAACAGAGACAATGGATTTTGGGGTGTTTTCATTCTCCACTCTTTTCAGTCATTGTGAATGGTAAGGCGTAGGAGTGGCTCAGTGCTACTAGGGGTTTGCGGCAAGGGGATCCATTTTCCCCCTTTTTGTTCACATTAGTTGCTAATGTTCTTAGTAGGCTGATTTCGAGAGGGGAGGAGAGGGGTTCGATAGAGGACTGTTTGGTAGGCGGGAGGATGTGAGGTGTCACACTTACAATTTACTGATGACACTATCTTGTTTTTATCCGAGGGTGTTAGGAATTTTAAAAATGTGTTGACTCTTCTCCATTGAGTCTATTTCGGGTCTAAGATTATTTTGGGGTCTTAAGATTATTTTGGCAAAGTGTGGTATCTCGGGTATTAACATGGGGTCTCAGGAGGTGGCAGTTTATGCTTCCTTGATTGGGCGTCAGGTCTTGTCTTGGCCTTTGTCTTATTTAGCCTGGGAATTCCAAGGCTGTCTCCTTTCAGGACCCGGTGGTGGAGAGAATTGCGAAACGTCTAGATGGGTGGAAATGGGCCTTCTTTTCGTAAGGTGGGTGGATTACGCACATCAGGTTGTCTTTGTTGAGTATTCTGATCTGTTCTCTCTTTGTTTGAAGTCCCATTAAGTGTGGCGGACCAGACAGTGTGTTGCGTGTAATTTTCTGTGGGAGGGGTCTGGAAAGGGCATAGTTATTAAAGGCGGTTGCCTCAGCCGCCTGGAGGTGTGAGGCGAGGCATGGACTCCTTGAAAAGGCACAGGCGAGGCGTTTTTACAAAGGCGAGTCAAAGGCGGTCGCCTCCGTTGACTGCGAGCTAGGCGAGAGGCGGCGAGAAGCGACGCCTTTGCGACAAGAGTAAAAAACATCGTAGTTTAGGAAAGTGAGAAAACAAAACCCTTGTCACTCGATCTCTCTCGATCAGAATCCAAAACCCTTTTCATAATCGAAAACCTACCTGCGAACAAAATCCAAGACGCGACAAACCCTAGCCCTTTGAACGACGACTGAGACGGCAATTGACAACGGCGGCGACGGCAACGGCGAGGGACAGGACGAGCAACCCTTGGCGACGACGAGTGGAACTGGAAGCAAACAGGTACGTTCAACTTTCTCTCTCTCTCTCTTTCGACTTTCGAAGTTTTGAGTTTCTCGACTTCGTTTTTCTTCTTTATTTATTTTTGTCTTTTCTCTTTTTCTTCTTAACAGTCACGCGACTCATTAGTCATTAGCACAGTTCTTTTTCCTTTTTTTTTTTTGGGATATTTTTTTTATTTATTTTCTTCTACTTTACTTTACTGATTACTCGTCACTGTTCTTTTTCCTTCTTTTTTTTTTTTGGACATTTTTTGTTTGTTCTATTCTACTTTTCTAACTCTGTTTACTCTAATATATATTAGATATTCCATATAATACTCTGTTTTGACCATTAAATGCATGTTTTTTTTTTCTTTTTTACTTTAATCTGATTTTAAATTCTTAATCTTACAAATTGTATCTTATTGTTTGTTTTGACTTCTTTTTTTGTCCTGTTTTTTACTTTAATCTGCTCTTTTTTTTGTCCTTTTTTTAATTTCTTTTTTTCTTCTTTTTTACTTTATTCCATATCCGTATACAAATTGTATCTCACTGTTTTTTATTCCCTTTAATCAGCTCTTAATCTTTACTATAATCTCAGTTTTTTCCATTTATTTAGGCTTTAGTTTGTTACAGTATTATAAATATATATATATATATATTTATATTATTTTTCCTATTTTTCCGCCTTGCTCGCCTTTTGACCACCCGCCTCTCGCCTCAAAAAAGTACTTGTCGCCCGCCTCTCGCCTTCCGCCTTTAATAACTATGGGAAAGGGGGAGCGCGATCGTCTTGTGGCATGAAGTAGAGTGTGTATGCCTAAGGAGGAGGTGGGCTTGGCAATCGGGGACCTGGGTTGTCGGAGCATCTCTTTAGTAGGTAAGTGGCTTTGGCGCTTCCCTCGAGAACCGCATTTGTTTTTTTTTTTTGGCATAAAGTGATAGCAAATTGTCATGCATCAGAATGAATGGTTGGGATACTATTTTAGCAGCTTCTTCACTCATACAAGCTCCTTCACTCATACAAGCGCCTGAAGTTTAGTCACAAGTGCTACCCTTTGTTCTTTCTCACACTCAGTTGCGGGTTGGGAATGGGGAGCTTATTCGGTTCTGGGAGGATGTGTGGGTGGGCCAAGTTTCATTGCACTCAGCCTTTCCTCGTTTGTATCACCTCTCATCAGTCCATATGGCCCCTATTTTTGAGTTTTTGTGAGGGATGCGTCTCATGGTACTTCTTGGGATTTTCATTTCTTCCGTTCTCTTAACGACTGGGAGGCGGTAGAGGTGGCTACTTTTCTTAACACACTCTCAGTTTAGGTTGTCTGCCCATCTAGATTCTCGGGTTTGGGAGTTAGAGGGCTCGGGGCACTTTTCATGTAAATCATCTTTCCACTCTTATTTGATACAGCCTCGTACTTGATGCGGGTGTGCTATGGGAAACTTTGAACAAAGCTAGGGATGCAATACAAATGGGTAAAACTAATTTGACATTGTCACTTGAAGCCTTAATAATGCAAAAGGGGAGGAAACAAGAATTTGGAAGGTGCACGGATGTCACGTACTACAAGGGAAGATGGATAAAAGGCATGTGCATGGCATGTGCAAGGGCGGCAAGTGCAAGGTTTGGAAGGCAAAAACGTTTTTTTTGAGGCCCATGTGAAACCGTGTTGTGCCCATGTGAAACCAAGTTGTATTGTTTCCTAATTTGGTCAAAGTTGTTTAGTTTTATTAGGACTCTTTGGTTTCCTAAGTTAAGTTGGTATTTAAGTGTCCTAGTGTAATTAGATTTCCTAAAGTCTTCATGTAATAGTTTCCTAGATGGATTAGGAGAGTATTTAAAAGTTTTCTTGTAGGAAATAGGTTAATGGCCGAATTCTTCATTCTTTTAGGGCTAGGAATTCAGATTTTTCATTGTTCTTTTTAGACTAGGAATTCAGATTTTCGTTATTCTTTTTAGACTAGGATTTCTTTTGTAAAGCCTATATAAAGGCCTAGAATTCAAGCTTGAAAAAATTCAGATTTGTGTTATATGAAAAGTATTTCAAAGAACAAAGTTTTGTTCTAAACCGATTATTACATTCCTTAGGTTTAGAAAGGTATAATCAAACGGGATCTTTACGTTAGGTGAGTGAAGCCTAACCGGTGACCCGTAATCTATTCAACTTACCATTGTTACTCCATTGTTCGATTTCATCTCCACAAACTCACGGCTTATACAACATATTACCATAGCTCACGGTTTTCCATACTAAACTACCTTAGCTCACGGTTTTTCCATCACAAAGTAACTAAACTCACGAATTCAAGACTATTCTTTTCAACTCAAGGATTTCAAGATTGTGCCTTTTTAATTCAAGATTGTATTTTTATTAACTCAAGGATTTCAAGATTGTGTCTTTTTAATTCAAGATTGTCTTTTTATAACCCACGGTTTCAAGATTGAATCTTTGGTGGCTTATACGCATCAGTACTTCTCCTTTTCCCCTTTTCCCCTTTCTTCCTTCATTTGGAAAGCCTGAATTCCTTTTAAGATAAGAGCATTTACTTGGTCACTTGCGCTTAATAAACTCAACACCAACAACATGTTGCAGTAGTGGAGACATGGTAAGGCTATTTCCCCGGACTGGTGTGTGTTGTGTATGAAGTGTGCTGAATCTCACGATCACCTGTTTCTTCGCTATGACAGTGCCCGCTTTTTTTCGCATAATTTATTTGCGGTGGTGGGGGAGGCTTGGGTGAGCCTTGTTTATGTTACTTCATTTTTGCGGATTAAGTTTAGAGGCTTTGGGAAGGATGTGGCACACGTATTTTAAGGCAGTGTGGTGTGTTTGCTATTTTGTGGTGTTTGTGGACAGAAAGGAATACTAGAATCTTCAGGGGTAAGGAGGTCTCGCTGGCTTTGCTATGGGGTAGGGTGGTTTTCTTAGCTTCTCTCTGGGCTTCCCCTAGAGGGGCTTTTAGTGAGGTTTCTCAGAAGTTTAGCTAGATTGGAAGGCCTTATTGATGTAATTTTTTACTTATCAAAAATTTTTTTCTTCTCTTTTTCTTTCTTTTGGATGGACTTCTCGTCAAGTTTGATGTACTTTGTTTCCTTCTAATCTATGATATTTCTTCTTTTCTCAAAAAAAAAAAAAAAAAAAAAAAAACCCAAAGACAAAAGTAACCTTGCTAATAATTGAATAACATAAGAAATACTAATCTAAAATATTCGGCCACCGCTTTTGCAACATATCATTTGTATTGAGTTTAGAGGCTTTGGTCGTGGGGACGATGACTCGATTTTGTGGCAGTGTGGAGTCTTCGCTAGTCTTTGGTGAATTTGGTCAGAGTGCAACTCCAGAATTTTCAAGGATCAGTTTTTGTCAATGTCCTTGTTATGGGAGAGGGTTGTCTTTCTGGCATCACTTTGGGCTTCAGCTCGAGGAGCTTTTAGCAAGGTTCCCTTCTCTAAGATTACGCGTGATTTGCAGGCTTTACTCGTTTACTCGCTTTGTGTTTTCTTTTTTCTAATTTTGTCAGCATTTTCTTTTTTTATTTTATTTTTTATGATGGACTCCTCGTCCGTCCTTTTGTATCCTCTTATCAATCTAAAATATTCTTTTCTTATCGAAAATACTATTCTAAAATTACCAAGTTCACTTGCCCTTGGACCCAAAGAACTTGTTGCGTTGCACGCGACCCACGAACTTCAGCTTGCGCTTTCGATCCTGTCATATTTATCCATATAGCTAATGTGTGCTGTATCAATTCTCAACTCTCCTCCACTGAAAAGAACTCGACGGTAGTTCCAAGAATATCCTTGTAAGAAGAACACGACGAGAGAATGCTCCTTGAGTTTTAGTCGCAGAAGCCAGAGAATACTTTGTCTTGCCATCACAAAAGAGTATTGTCATGCCCAACATGTTCAACATTGGGATCCCAAAGCCAAGAGGGGCCAAAAAGAATATGAGTAACCTTCAAAGGCGAAATATCGCACAGGACTCCTCATTTCTGCACATGTAACACCAATTGATGTATATTCTCTTTCGCGCTCTCAAATTATTGCCGGTCCCGATAGCTTCCCTTGCAGCCTCCCAAGAAAAAAAATCCACTCTAAAGGGGGCCTTCAATCTCCAAATTTCCTTCCAAGGAAAATAATTCCTAGCATTTCCAGCCATTGCCAAGTAAAAAGATTTCACCGAAAACTTCCTACTTTTTGACCCATCCCGCACCACCTTATCTTCTCCTGAACCGCTCCCCTTGAAGGCATACAGCAGATCGAAGAACTTACCAACTCTTCGATCTCCCAGTCATGCAAATCTCCACGGAAAGTAGGAGACCATTAGATCTTGCCATTAGTAACTTCAAGAATCGAACTCACCAAGACATCTTGATTGGTCGTGATATTGAATAATCTGGGAAACATTCTCTGAAGTTCAGTGTTTCCACACCATTTATCCTTCCAGAAACTGACATGATCACCATTACCTATCTTGAAAGAAATGACTCTCTTAAAAGGAACCCACTCACTCCTAATACCTTTCCAAACGCTCGACCCATGAGGTGTAGAAATGTCTTTGGGGTACCAATAATGACTTCCTTCTCCGTACTTGCCTACCACGACAGACCTCCACAAAGTCTCTCTTTCATTAAGGTATCTCCACAACCACTTGCCCAACGGGGCACCATTGAAGGTTCTGATGTTTTTTGATTCCTAGGCCTCCTCGCAAGCTAGAGCAAACTGTTTTCCAATCCATTAAATGATATCTTTGCTATTTTATTCGACCTTCCCACAAAAAATTCCCGCTCCAGCTTCTTGAAACGCTTCGCCACAAATATTGGAATCAGAAACAAAGACAAGAAGTGGGGAGATTGGCTAAAACGCTCTTAATCAAGGTCAACCTCCCACCCTTTGACAAGAATTGCGTCTTCCACCCCGCCAATCTCCTATCAACCCTTTCAATCACCGAATTCCACATAGCAACACTCTTAAAAGGCACGCGTAGCGGAATGCCCAAGTAGGACGAAGGGAGGCTTGCTTCCTTACAAGCGAAAAAAGACGTCAGATTTCCCAAATTATCCACCAAGCCTACCAGGATGATTCCGCATTTTGAATATTACTTCTTAAGCCTGATGCCACTTGAAAAAAAAGGACCAAGCGAAAGTAACCTAACTGAACTCTCTTGGCCTCGCAGAAAATCAAAGTTTCATCCGCAAAAAGGAGATGAGAAACCATCTACTCAAAAGTCGCCGCACTATCCACTTTGAACCTGTGAATGAAACCACCTGCCACTCCTTTATCTAGAAGACGACCTAAGGTTTCCATGACAACAAACAAAGGAAAGGGGAGAGGATCCCCTTGACGAAGGCCTCTCGAGCTCGGAAAAGACCCCGCTAGTTCACCATTGACCAACACTGAGAACCTCACCGATGAGATGTTGAAGTAGATCCATTTCCTCCATTTCTCCCCAAAGCCCATTTTACACAATAGATGAAGGAGCAAGTCCCATCTCACATCATCGTATGCCTTCTTGATGTCTAGCTTGCACAACGCCACTAGAATTCTGCTACGTAATCTAGCATGAATCACCTCATTAGCTATGAATGCTGCATCTAGAATCTGGCATCCCCCCACAAAGGCATGCTGCGACTCTGATATTACCTCACCAATAACCCTCCTCAGAAGAGTTGATAAAACCTTAGCATTTAATTTGTATTCACCCCCAATCAGGCCTGTAATCCTTTAGCTCCTCGGCAACCTTTTTTTTTGGAGTGAGAGCAATAAAGGAAGCATTAAGACTTCTCGAAACTTTCGATCTCAAAAAAGAAATGAAATAGTTCCAAAACATCTTACTTAACCACCTCCGAACACCACTGAAATAGGCTAAAGTGAAGCCATCGGTGGGCTTTATCGCCCCTTCAAACTCCGCAAGGCAGTGGTTATTTCCTCTTCGAAGAATGGTCTCTCTAAAATTCCTTGCCCCCCTGCGATAACGACTTAAAGGATATCCCATCTAGTTCATGTTTGTCTTCCCTTCCATCCATATAAAGCTTTTGATAGAAATCCACAATGCCTTTCTTGATATTCACTTCTTCTGTCATGTTGCCATTTATCTTAATCCTCCGAATAAGATTACCGTTCTTGTTAATACTAGCCACTTGGTGAAAGAACCGAAGTGTTCTTATCTACTTCCCGAAGCCACAGAGTTATTTCTGTCTCCAACAAATTTCCTCACTGGTTAGAAGCCTACTGATCTCCGTTCGCAACGCTTTACGATGAGTGGCTTCAAGACTGCCCAAACCACCCACACTATCCAACTCATCTAGTCGCTTAACCTCCTCCACAACTTGCTTCAGTCTTGTCTCGATCCTCCCAAAACTCTCCCTATTCCACACTTTGAGATCCTCTTTAAGCATTTTTAGCTAGCACGGTTTCCCATCAATCACATAGGAGTCCCATTTCAATCTTACTTATTCCATAAAACCCGGTTCCTTGATTCACATGTTTTTGAATCTAAACGGAGACTTTCATTTTAACAAACCCCCGCACTCAAGAACTAGTGGGGCATGGTCCGAGGTCTCTGTCGGGAGGCGTCTCTTGGTGGTGCTACAGAACTTCTCCCCCCAATCTGATGAAACTAGAAATCTATCAATCCTGGCTCCTATCCCCACCCGTGAACCACGTAAAGGTACTCCCTTCTAGAGGCAAATCCGCCAATTCCAATTCATTAATGAAATCATTAAACTCCGTCATGGCATGTGAAATTGTTTGAGACGTCTGAACATGGACCATATATTTCTGAGAAAACCCAATTGAACTCGTCGTCCACCCATTTAAACAGAAAAGATAAAGAGTGAGATCCCACAATCGAGTCCAATTTGGTGTCTGCTCTAGTGCCCCACATGATCAACACTCCCCCAGCAACACTGTTAGCTCTAAGGTAAACCCAATCAGCCCTATTGCTCCCCCCACGCTATCAACTAACCTCTTATCAACCGTCTGTAGCTTAGTTTCCTGCAACCCACACTACATTTGGCTTCCATTTCCTTATAGCTTCATTAATTACCTGTTGTTTCTGCGGATCATTCAAGCGCCACACATTCCAACTTAAGATCTTTAGAGACATGAGGAAACAATTTTAAAGAAGGTTCTGTTTTCTTCTTCCCACCCTTTCCCTACTGGCAGCCCCATCAAAGTTTATGCTGCAACACAAATTTTTTAGCTCACGGCTGGACCTCCCTCCCATCTTGTCCCGCTGTTTGGCACCCTTTCCTCGTGTTGTTCTGCGACCCTTTTCTATTTCCATTAACAAATCTACAATTCTATCCTCGAACCCCACGCATGAAACTCCCAGAAATCTATCAAAACTCTTAGCTCTTTTTTTCACTCAAGCAGACATATCTTTGTTCTTTTCTTCGCACACAGCCAACAGTAATCCACTCAGCTCCTCTGGTCTAATCACCGCCATTGGAGAACATACCACAACCTCTTCTCTGTCAGAGCTCAATCCCAATGGATGATCTGGAAATTCTCTTCCGTCTCCGCACTGTACCGAACTCGTACCTATCCCCTAGCATCCCGCCTTTTCTGATGGCTAGTCGCGATGATTCCCCCTTCTCGAATCATCCTCGGCAAAAGCTACAGGACACCTTTTCGATTCGATCTCGTATGAGACGACACTAGCTTTGACCCCGCCTTGATGTCAGGTCCACTCAAAGCCATCTTGACTAGAGAACTGAGAGAATAGACCCCTATTTGCCCATGGATGTTGGGCTCCAGCCCCACCGAAATTAGAAAAAGAAATTTTTAGGGTGAACCTTAAAACTAGAAGGAAAAGGCCCATGTAATTTGCCCCCAATTTCCTTCTGATGATCCAATAACCCGTAACAGGCCTACTTGCAAGACGAGAATTGGACGTCCCATTAATTAAAACCCCTTCCCCTGATAGGGTCCCCGCTCTTATCTGCTGGCCTTCACCTAAAAGGCTCTCAACTGGGCCTGATTCTCCATTCTGACTGAGGCTGTTGTTGGGCCATCACTAAACCTCTCCTCAACCTGATCAAGAAAACAATTAAGTGAAACCTTTGTACTCACGTCGTTTACTCTAGGCATTTTGAAATTTGAATCATTCTCCACCATCGTGCCTTCTTTGCTGCGGGGCCTGAGACCGTCCTTTTTGACAGGGTTTGCAGACCTATTCACGTCTCGTGCACGCGCGTAAGATGAACGCGTCTCCTTCCCCAAACCTATCTTCCTTCTTACAAGGCCTCCGCCATCTTCTCCGTCTCCTCCATATCTTTACCACGGTTGGCAAAATGTTTACGTCTCCGCCCAGATCGGAACAACGAAAATACTCCTCACCCCAATCTTCACACATGCTCGTACCTCTTTCGAGTATTTGACTAAAATTCTCGCCCACCTCAAATCATTTCTTGACGCCGTGATTTCATCTACTTTTATGAAGCCCCCACATCTCTGCCCTATCTCTCGGAACACCTCTCTGCCCATATGTGTAGAGGAAGGCCAAAAGCTCTTTCCCATGCTACACTTGGTTTTCTACCTTCCTGATGGCAGCAACTCACCGCATTCTGCTGATCCAGCAACAATGTTTCTTGGTTAAAAGACCACTGCTTCTCTCGCATTGCGTGAATTCCTAAATCTTGCCACAGGGGGATCTCCACCGCATCTTTGTAGGATTTATAGAAATTCTTTTTCTCTGACCTTCTCTTTGGATTTCTCTCAGGGATAAATATTCTGATTTTCTACACCAGACAGTCCCAACCACCATCATCTACTACTTCCGGAAAATAAATGGTGCCCGATCTTCCTTTTCCGGTGACTACTATTAAATAAGTACCAGATCCATTTTTTTCTTTGCTATAACAATTTCTCTCCAAATTTCCTCGTCTTTTCTTCCAGAACTCCCCCTGAATCTAGCAGCCCTCTCCATCCACGACCCACAGAAATATCTCGGAAGGACATGAAAGCAATATGAGTCCTGCCTTTGCATCTCTCCACTGCTTGAAACTGAGAAATACCTACTCCTTTAGTGTTGATGACATCGAAAGTCTTTCGCTGCGCCTGAAAAATGATCCTGTCCTCTTCTCCCATCCTACAAACTACTCAATAGTGAACGTGACAAGACATTGTTTATCAACTCTCAACTTCGTCTCTGTGATAGCGTGATCCATGCCACATTATAAGGCGAAGGATGAGGTTGAACCTTGGGGTTTAATGGCCTAGTCAAAACCCTCATGTTCAACCTAGTGTTTTTTCTCACGTTTGTTTGTAGGTTGCTTTGACTAAATTTCTTTTGATAGCTCTTGCCCTCTCTCTCCCTCTGGTAGTAACCAGCCTTGTTTCTCTACCCAGCCATCTCCAAGTCAGTGATTCTTTATTCTTTTTTTTTTTTTATGCACGCAGCGACCGTATCCTTATTCCCGAATGACCCAATTCGTTACCTAATGGAGTCCATTATCAATTTGGTAGATTGGAATATATTCATTGGTGATTCTTGCATATTGGAGTAATTTCTCTTTCTGGTGTTTCCTTCATAAAATTACACCTCGCTGCATAGATTCGTTCCATAACCGTGAAAAGTTTTATGGTATATCAATTTTTTGTGTTTGTTGAATGGTTGTGTCTCTATCCTAGGGTATTCGTGTGTGTAGGTTCTAGGTTAAGAGTTTGGCCTTGTCCACTTTTGACCACTCAAGGAAAAGGAGTAGGTGAAAGTTCAAACAAGTCGAGAGAACGAGAGAGGGCAAAGATTGTAAGGGCTCCCAGAAAATGGGGGTATGGTGATGTGAACCCTACAGAATGAATTCAAAGAAGAACCAACTTTGTGAACGAACAACAATGATTTGACAAAAATAATTGGAAAGATAACGAGATTTCCTTAACCCTAGGGCAAATTGAAAACCCTAAAACCTTGGGGTGCACCTTAAACCCTCTAGTTGCAATAACTTGGAACCAAAGATACACGAACACCCACAAATTTGCACCTCAACAAGTTTGATACGTTCTCAATGAAATCAATCTTTATCCCTCTAAATAGGGCAAATCCACTAGGCTCCTCATCGAGAAAGACATCATCATATTCCTGTAGAAGAGACATAACAAATGGGGGCAAGGATTGTGGCAATTCATTAACTGGAAAACTAACTCTCATTAAAGATGAGAACCAACACTCTTTAATTCTCCCCCAACGCCCTCTTAATCTCTTTAGGTTTGCATAAAAGTTTTGTCTCACTCTCCCCTTGCCATTTAATTTTTCAACTATTTTTTTTTCTTCGTCACTCTTTTATCCTCCTTCCTTTTCTTTTCCTTTACTCTTTCTTTCCTCTTCTCTTGGGTTTTCTCTCAATTCTAACCCACCACTCTCTTTGCTTTTCTGCTCGACCTCACTAACCTCTCGACTCTTGGCCTTTGTTGTTTGAAGTTCATGTACTTGTAAAGGAGTTAAAGAGACAAGTGTAATAGTTCTACCTTGAAATTTAAGGGAATATTGATTGAGTACCCATCATGCATAACATGCCTATCATACTGCCAAGGCCTAACCAGGAGTACATAACCCACTTGCATTGGCACCACATCACATAACACCTCATCCTTATGGCTCCCTGTAAAAAAAGAGATGAAAGCCTGCTTGGTCACCTTAAGTTCTCCACAATCATTAAGCCATTGAAGTTTGTAGGAATTAGGATGCCTTGTGATCGGAAGGCCCAACTTCTCAATGACTTTAGTACTCACCACATTGGTACAACTACCTCCATTAAAAATTAAATCACATACCTTTCCTTTAATTGAACAATGGGAATGAAAGATATACTCTCTCTGCTGATCACATTGCTCACTAAAGCTTCTCCAATTTCAGCCCCAGTAAACTCATTTTCATCCTCATTACTTTCTCCCTCAACATTCACATCCCGTTCATCCATAGTTATTAAAGGCGGAAGGCGAGAGGCGGGCAAGCAAAAGGCGAACAAGGCGATAATTAAGAAAAAATAATTTTAAAATATTATATGTTGTATATTTTTTCATAAACTATTTATAAATAAAAATACTTTATGTAACTTAGTCCACAAATAATAATAATAACCCTCTTTTTAACTTTTAAGTTATGTATTTAAACAAAAAAACTACATTTTTTTCTTGAAAATTCAAAGGTTAAAGGTGGATTCTCAATACTATAAACAATAACCATCTATATCTTCTTCAAACCAACCATCTAACTTTGAATCTGAGCTGCACACTCTCCGGCGACCCTTTCTGTTCCCTCTGGTGAGATTCCGGCGCCGTCGCCGGCCACCGGCAAACTTTCCGGCGAGATCTTGCCGTAAAAATTACATGGATTTGATCGCCTTCTCAAGGAGATGACGAATGTGGCCTTGGATTGGGCAAATATTTAGTAGATTTGTTTAGATCTAAGAAAATATGTCTAGATCTAAAAAAAAAAAAAATTCGAAATCCGGCGAAAGTTCCACCAAGCATCGCCTTTGCCGCTTCTCGCCTCGCACCTAGGCGAAACAGGCGGTCGCCTGGGGTCGCTTCTCTAATATCGCCTCGCCTAAGATTTTTGAGGCGACATACCCTTGCCTCGCCTCGCCTCTCGCTTGAGGCGCTCGCCTCGGTCGCCTTTAATAACTATGCGTTCATCGGTACACATGCTCACCATTATCACAAAAAATCATTACTTTTTTGTAAGGACATTGAGTTGCAATAAACCCTTTCCCATAACATTTATAGCAAGTAATATCTCATGATAGGAGGGTTAGAAACAATACGTTTGCCCTTATCAACCTTATTACCTCGTGATGAGTCTCCATAAGTTTTGGAACGAGCAATACTCGGAACTTTGTTTCCTTCCACCTTGGGTTTGCTAGGAGTTTGATAAGGAGTATACCCACGACTAGAGGTGTTTTGCCCCTCTCTACCTTAATAGTTGCGGTTTGCCCCTCTCTACCTTAATAGTTGCATGAACCAACTCCTCTATCTTTATATTCTCTCACAGTTTCATCACATCTGCAATCTCTCTATTTAACCCAATGATGAATCTAGCCGTGGTGGCCTCATTATTCTCCTCAATATTAGCTCGAATAAGAGCCATTTCCATCTCCCTATAATTCTCAGCTACAAGATTTTCCATTGCTTCCCTTATCTTCGTAGCTCTCCTACTTGTGATTGGGCCTACATGGACTTCAATGGATCACTTGAATTAGGCCTCGCTCCATGGTCTCCATGAGATGGGGACATGGGGAGTGCATGAAGCGCAGATCTAATATGCATTTGAGCAATGGATGATCTTTCAATAGATCGTTGCCTTTAGTTCTGTTTTCTTTTGCTTCTTGGAGGTTGAACAACCTGCCATGGTCAATACTCCAAATTTTCCAGTCTTCTGCTCCTTACAAGTAGCCAAAGCATGGAATTCTTTGAAAGGGAGCTTGAAGGAGAAAGTCTCTTTGACCACAAGTTGGATCTTGTAGATGGGTGAGTACCTTCCTTTGCTGTAGCATCCTGTGTCTCGTTGGGTTGAGCCATTGCCTTAAGAGGAGCAATCATTGGCTCTCCTAGGAATTGCTCTTTGCTTCTTTTATCCATTGGCACTACGAAATGGAAAGGGCAAGATATGGAAATGATCTCAATATTTTATTACTCTCTTTGTGTGTGTGTGTGTGGAAGGGATCGAACTGAGACCTCACACTTTGTGAAGCCCCAACTCTATCACTAAACCACCCCTTAAGGACAATTTTATTTCTCAAAATACAAATATATACAAAATATTAAATACCATAAATATATAATGGTTTATATGTGGATCTATAATTATTTTCTTTTTATGGAAGATTATATTTGAGTGGGTTTGGAAGTATGAGATATATAAATGTATCTGGTGAGAGGTGTAAACATAAGGCTGGGAGCCACAAGGTGAGGTGACCATTAAGTGGAAGATTGACGTGGCCATAGTTATGAAAGGCGCTCGCCTTGGCCGCCTAAGGTGAGGCGAGGCCTTGCCGCCTCAAACTTGGTCAGGTGAGGCGTTTTAGAGAAGCGTAGTCGAGGTGGTCGAATCTGTCGAGGCGGAGCAAGGCGAGAGGCAATCTAAAGCGATGCCTTTGTAACAGCCCAAAAAGTTTTATTTTTTAGTCAAAACGTCATAGTATAAGTAAGGGTAAAAAATAAAACCCTTTTTACTGACCCGACGACTCAAACGCACGCTCATCGCAAACAAAATTACCTGGGGAGCAAACCCTAGACAAAGAAGGAGAAAACGACGGCGAGACTCTCCAGCCCTGCGACGGCCCCTGTGAGCGACCCCTGCGAGCGAGAAGTCAAAGTCGACGCGAAGACGAACAGGTATTCTTCTCTCTGCCAGCCTCTTTCTTTTTCATTTTCTTCGTCTGTTCTGTATTTCTTTTTTCTTTTTCCTTTTTTCTTTTCCCTCTCGCTAGTCTCAACTCTTTTTTTTTTATTTTACTTTTTTTTTTCCTCGAGTTTATTATGTTATTGTGTATAGCTGCTTAATCTGTTTTTTTTTTCTTTAACAGTCTAAAAAAAGAGTATAGTTACTCTGTCAGTTTAATCTGTTTTTTTTTTCTTTAAAAAACTAAATAAATAATATATATACTATATTTCCTAATTTGTCGCCTTGCTCGCCTTTCGGCCTCCCGCCTCTCGTCTCAAAAAATTGCCTCTCGCCTCTCGCCTTTAATAACTTTGGACGTGGCCAAAGAGAGAGAAGAGCGAAGGCCACGGATCAGGGGTCTCTCCTCCCTATTTGAGAGCTTATAGTGTGCTCATCTTTTTTGTTAATGAGGATATTTCCCTGGTGGAGAAGTCACTTGAGAGGGTCCCTCCCAATTGTTTGACAGGGATAGGCCAACTGTGCTACTTATTGCGAGGTTTTGCTGCAGCTATACCATGACGCAATGTGTTATATTTGCTATCTCTTAAGAGACAAGGACCGCCATGTACCACATACTGCACCAGGTCCCCATCTACTTGCATTCAAGCAAAATTCTTTGAACCTTAACACGTGGTCCCGCCTTTGTCCCAGGTACCCCCGTTATCCTCATGAGGTAGTGGACTCCTGCTGTCATGCATTGGAAATGTGGCCTGCTGATGTGGCCACAGTTACCCAGTCCTACCTACATTTTGTTTCCTTACAATCAACTATTTAATCTTGGTCTTTATCTTGATTGACATGAGGCTCTACATTGGGACTCTCCATTCTATGTAGTAAATCCTAGAGAACATGGATCTCTCAGAAAGAACTTTAATTTGTATATACAAGACATGGAGAGACTGATTAATTTACTATGATAGGGCTGATGAATGGAATATTAATAAATGGGCATGGGAGGGAACTCTGAAGGTTATTAGCAAGGGAGAAGAATGCATTATCAGACTTGAAGATAAGATCACAGGTGAAATATATTTCATTCACTATTTTCTTGTGGCTTATTGTTTCGCATTATCAACATATAGTTTGTAATAGTTTGTAATTATTCAACAAAGGTGAACTGTATGCACGGGCATTTTTGAGAGATGGAGAACCGCATCCAGTGGAGAGTGTTATTGATAGCAGCAGGTTTGATCAATTATTGACTGGATGGAAATTCCATGTCTGAGTACTGTTAATAATTCCTGTCAAAATATGAAGAGAAATTTGGAGTCATTGTTTATACCTTTAAGTAACTTCTTTTTAACTAATTATTTTGTGCGTATGGTGCAACCTACATCCTCAGGTCTTCTTTCATCATCTTTCTTTCTGTACTAAAATTGTCTTGCCATCTATACAGCTTCTGAATTCTGATATTTGTTTATGGATTTTCTGCAGATACTTTGTTCTACGGATAGAAGAGAATATTGGTAATCTACCTTATTCTACATCTTTCTTTTATTTTGAGAATATCATTTGTCATACTCTTTGTTCCATTTCTGTCAATTAGTTAACTAGAACAAGTATAAACACTACCACATCCAAATTGATGTGGTTCAATTTTGATTGTTTTATTGGAGTATTATGTATATACAATGAAGCCAGTTACTTACACTACACCCTTCCATCTGTTTTGCCCGCATCTATTTGCGTTCACTCAGTTTTGAAATGCAAATGACTGTATACTGTATTTAGTATAAGCGCAATTCAGTCGGAAAGTAATAGTGCCAAAATGGTCACAAATGGTTAATAAGCATTTCTCTAGGGTAACACAGGAGATTCAATAGCAAAGCTTGGTATTGTTAAGTGTATTACCAGAGAACTTTCTCAGCACTGTCATTATTCTACTTTCAGAAAAGGCAGTAGAGACATGAGCCATCTGGGCTTAAGGTTAGCCTTCGTGATTAGAAGATTGAAGAAACCAATATTCTCATCTTCTTCTTTTTTTGTTTGGTGGGGGGTGGGGGGGGGTGTGAACTCCATTAAGAGGACCCATCTCAAATGAAATTTCTAATAGGAAGAGTTGGCAAATATTATGTATGAAAATAGTTGGAAAGCTTGAAATCCTCGATATCAAATAAAATATAATAATATCATTGGTATCACTTTCTAAACGGTCAACTACTGCTTTTTTGCTATATATGTGGGTAATTCTGTTTCTGAAATTGTCTTCAAAATAACAGACATTTCGGTCCCTAAATGATGCAGAGGACCAGTAAAATGAGAACAATCAACTGGAAGAAGTAAGAAATGTGATTGAATAATGACACATTCTTTTCAACTGTCAACTAAGTACCAGTATTTTTGCTTGAACTTTTATCAGTATCTATAATGCTTACATATGTATTCAAAGATAAGTTGTTTCTGTGTAAATAAGAAATATCTGTGCAGTACCAAATATTGCTATAGAAAACCTCGCTGTGTTTATATTATTTCAGAAACCTCTAGTCCTTCAATTTTTTGCCATCAGTTTCTAGCAACATATGGTCCAAGGCATCCACTAGCTACTTTAGCAAGCTTACAGGGCAGAGTAATTTCCAGATAATGATATAATACTCTCTCCGTCCCGAGATGAGTGTCCCTTTTCAGTTTACTGCAACGATTAAGGAAGTCACCTTTCGGGCTATTTTACTAGTGCATATACATAAATGCCCTTAGTGTCCACTCTTTAGTGTTGCAAGTGCACATTTAGACACGATAGATAGGAAAGGTGAATTTAGTAACTTACATTGAAAAATGGACTCATTTTATTTTTATAACGGGACACTTATTTTGGGACGGGAGGGAGTCATTTTTCCCACTCTGCTTCATATTCTTATTCTATCTCAGGAACATCACCTCCTTGAAACTTGTACAGGAGGGCGCCTTCGGCATGCTTTTATTGGTATTGGATTTCGAGAAAGACCTGAAGCTTATGACTTCCAAGCTGCCCTTCACGATCATATGAAGTATGCTCTTGTTCAGTTATTTGCATTTGTTCCCCAATATTTCCATTTCCCCTTCCTTTATCATTTGTGTGTGTGTGTTTTTTTGTTGGGGGGGGGGGAGTGGTACACACAAGAAGTTACCTGGTAATATGATTGAGCAATTTCGTCAGCTGACGTGATCAACTTCATAATTGTCTGAAGGTACCTTAATAAAAAGAAAACAGCTGAAGAAATGGAACAGCAATACCAGAAAACATCGTCAGTTGATTACAGTTTAAAAGATGGAGAGACCCTTGTTCTTCAATTAAAAAATGTAAGGCTCTCTCGCTCTCCCCCCTCCTGATAAAAGTCCTTGTTAATTGACCTGTCTGTTTTCTAATGGAGACCCATTTTCATGACAACAGCAAGGTGGTCGGAGTGTGAGGTCCAAGTTTTTTGAGCAGGGTTTGAATAATCTGTCATTGGAGGAAAAGGATAACAAAAAAGAGCCACCAATAATATGTATCAAACCACCACCTCCTTCTCCAGGACCACTTTCACCGGCCATTAGCTCTGGAAAGTCTTCCTCAGAATTTCCATCAAAATTGAGTCTCGAGCCAACTTCTAAAGACCATCCTGCAAGCCCTATTGATGAACAAAGAGAACAAGATATTCCAGATGATGATTTTGGGGATTTTCAAGTAGCAGGGTGATATATGGTATTCCAAATGCTTGTTTAAACTTTAAAACCTCAAACTGATCTCATGTGTCTGTGGGTTGGTATATATGATTGTTGTTTTTTTCTTTAGATTTATCCATTAATTCCTTGTTTTTGTTAATCTGATAAACACTACAAATCGAAGATTCTTCCCCTCCCCCCCCCCCTCCTTGTAGGGGGCAAATTATATGAAAATGTTTGGTGTAATGTACTACTTGTTTAATTTGCCTGATGATTGGTAGTGATTTGGATTTATAATTGTTGGTGTAAGCGTAATTTTGTAATTGGCCTAGAGTATATAATGGGTATATACTTCGTGTTACGCAATAGAGTAGAGAAGAGAAAGTGATATATTGAGAAGCCATGCCATGACCTAGAATCTGGTTAAGCGAAACTATTTAATCCTTCATAGTATTGTGGAATAAATTGGGAACTAAGCTGTTGTTTTTTACATCGTATCATCCTCAAATGGATGGGCAAACTGAAGTTGTCAATCATGTTCTATCTCAATTGCTTAGGACTATCTATCTATCTATATATATATATATATATATATATATATATATATATATATAAAACCTAATAAGTCTAAATAAGGAAAACTTTTGCCAAAATATTACTTACCAAAAATAGAAAGTTAACTCCATACAGTTAAAATTGATTATACATTTAAATTTTTTCTCGAAAATACAAAACAATAAATATAAAATAATAATACAATTTTGGGATAATGACATTGGAAGTCCCTTGACTATGGACCATTCCACCACTAGTCCCTTAAGAAATTTTTTTCATATTTTTGTCCCTTGACTATGAAAATTAGTCACGGGTGGTCCTTTTTGTGGATGCCGTTAGTGTTTTGACGTTAAGTCTATCACGCGCCTCTCACATGACTTTGTTTAAGGTCATTATTGGAATTTCACTTACCCTCTCTGACCAGTGAAGAAGTTAATTGGCGCGAATCCCTCCCTCCCAGTCTTCTCCCCCATTAAAACCTAACTACCCCACATTGGCCAAAGCGATCGATAAAGAGAGAAAGAGAGTCGCGGCCATGGGAGATCGATGTAGGTGTGGTAGGTCAACTGTAATGAAGACATCATGGATTGATTTAAACCCTGGAAGAAGGTTCCTCGCATGCGCACAAATTGGGGTGAGTTTTGAATTTGGTTTGCAAATGTCATTATCCCTTTCTGATTTGTAAACTTTCATTCCTTGTATAGGGTAGAAATTGTGGTTATTTCAGGTGGTTTGATCCACCAATGTGTATGAGATCGAAGGACATTATTCCTGGGCTTCTTCGAAGGCTACGTATGGCTGAGAGGAAAAATCGCAGAGAGAAACTACTGTGGATTGCTCTTTGGATTTCTTGGATTTTATTTGCGATTGTGCTACTACTCGGAGCTGGAGATGAAAAAGAAAGTGCTACCACCATGGATATTCAAGATTGACGAATTACAGTGTTAAATTTTGGGTCATGTTTTAGGCTGCTTAGCTTAGTTGTAAGGGTTTGTGTAAGAAATTTGTTGCTATAGCAACTTTCTAAGGTACTGTGTAATATATTTTGTGAATAAGACATTGTGTAATGTATTTGTTGGAATAGCAATTTGGTTTGATTTTGGTTTGCAAGCAATTTGGTCTGATTCATTTCTGGTTCATTTTTGGTTTGTAAATTATCTCAGGGCAATATCCTGGCATGACAAATTTGTTGGAATAGCAATTTGGTTTGATTTTGGTTTGCAAGCAATTTGGTTTGATTTTGGTTTGCAAGCAATTTGGTCTGATTCATTTCTGGTTTGTAAATTTGGTCTGATTCATTTCTGGTTCATTCCTGGCATGACAAATTTGTTGGACATTGTTCCATCAAACCATATCCTTGTCATTGTTCATTAACCAGGGCAATAAACTGATATGATAAATTGAAAAGAAAAACAGAGTAACAATAAAAAAAACAGAGTGTATGAACATAGAATAACCCCAGAATACAGTCATTTTTCATTCATTAACCCCAAAATACATATGTTCAAAAACTACCATGTGCAAACTACATCAACCCCAAAATACATATGTTCATTCCCACTGGCCAGTACATCATTCCCATACCCCAGAATAACCCCAGAATACATAGTCATTTTTCATCAACCCCAAAATACATCAATCCAACACAATGTTCAAATTGACAACTTTCCAATACATCATTCCCAACTACACTAAATATTAACATAGGTGTTTGACCCTTTTCTACTTTTGGCCTTTTCATTTGCTGCTCTCTGACTTGTTGACACAGATGGTTGTGATGTGCCTTGAGTAGGCTGTGATGTGCCTTCAACAATGCTCTTCTTTCTCTGCCTCTTGGCTCCACCCTGTATAAGATAAATAGTGAAAAATTGTTGCAAAACAATTCCAAAACAAAAAAAAAAAACAATGAAGCAAAAAAAAATCAGAAAACATAGTTTTCTTACCTGTTGGTTTCCTTCAACAATGCTCTTCTTTTTCTCTTTTGGCTTTGGTTGGCAACCAATTCCTCCTTCCTTTGTGCATCTTCTAATATTATGTCCATCATGTCCACACCTTATGCATCTCAATTTTATACTCCTTCTTCCCAACTTAGTTGCACCCATATGTGACCTTGGCCTCTCTTCAGTTCCTCTTTTTCTCAACTTTTTAGGTCTCCCAGGTTGCTTATGTACTACAGGAGCAGTAATAGGATATCCCTCTTGGGGTGCCCACATGTCAACACCATTAATGGGATTAATGGCATGATCATAAATCTTGGCCTGAAACTTCAATGTGTAATACTCATGAACCCATTCCTCAGGCACCCCATTCCCTCCATTAGCCCCAAAATAATATATGGCAGAAATTGCATGTTTACATGGAATTCCAGTTAAATCCCACATCCCACAACTACAAGTTCTAGCATTTAAGTTTACAATGCATTGTTCACCCCAAGGACCCCTTACTTGATACATGTTAGATCCATTCCATGTGGTAATATACTCCATTGCAGATTTCTTTAGTTGCTCAAACTTAGTCGCACATCTTTGCAAAGAGGACCACTTGTCTTGCTAATTTGCTTTCTCTTCTTTTCAATTCTTCTCATCGCAAGTTCCTAATACTTTCCAACATGCTAATAATTGGCAAATCCCTAGCGCTATGATGAAAGCATTGAAGCATTCACATAAGTTATTCATACTGATATCACTTTTCACAACTGTAGTCCAGTAGGCTTTACACCAATGCTCATGAGGCTTACCCATTACCCACTGATATGCCTTCTCATTTTCATTTTTCAACTTTTCCAATTCATTTTGATACTTTGCAAAGCTTGAACATCTAGCAATGTTAAAGAGCAGGTCTTTGAGCTTCTTACCTCGTGCTCTTTTACGTAATTGGTGAACATATCTTTGGAGACAATATCTATGTTCAACATGGACACAACTCGAATTCTTTGGAACCAAACCCCGCATGATTAAGAAAATAAGATCAGCTATTACCATTACCAAAAACAGATTAAGATAATAATCTGAATTAACAAAAAAACCAAAACTTACCTTTTGTTCATCAGATATAAAGACCCAATGTTGCTGATTGGTTATCATAAGATCAGCCATTACCATTTCTAAGAACCATGTCCAAGAATCTTTATTCTCAGTCTCCACAACAGCCCAAGCTACTGGATACATTCCACAATTGCCATCAACACCTACTGCTGAAAGTAATTGGCCAGGATATGGACCTTTTAAGAAGGCCCCATCAAACCCCAATACCTTCCGCATCCGGCCAAAAACCGGCCTTCAATGGTCCAAGGCAGCAATAAAGCCTCTTGAATTGTCTATCTTCTTGCCCAGGGTTCTCAGGCTCAAACTCAAATATCATGGTTGTGTTGGGATTTGTTCTCTTAACTTCTCCACAATACCTTCTAAGCAAACCATACTGTTCAGAGTGAGTCCCAAAGATCAAGTTCATTGCTTCTTTTTTGGCCCTATATGCTTGGCTCCTAGAGATATCAAGTTGATGATCAGTTCTCGCTGTTGTTCTCAAAGACTCCACTGGCCAGCTTGGATTACCTCTCATAGTTTCCATGTACTGCTTGGCCACCCATTTTGATGTTGCATACTTAATGTTGTGGCTGTAATTACACATATGTTCATCCCTATATGTTGCAACTACCCACTGACATGAGTCTTGATTATAAGAAACCAACAAAAGCCAAGGACATGCAGCATTTCCTATGCATCTAACCCTAATTCTGACCTTGTCATTCTTCAGAAATTTTAGTCTCCTTCTATTCACAATTGAATAATTCTTTATTGCTTCCCTAACATCTTGAGTATCTTGAACTTCATCCCAATCTCAAATTTTGGATCATTTAAATCAGTAACAATATGAAAGTCAGGATAACAATCCCTTTTCCTGGCATTAAACTCTTCCTCATCATCTGAGCTTGATAAGCTCCTTAGTTCATCCGAGTCGGCATACTCGGACCCTACATAGAATCGAATCGAATCAACAACTCTGTTTTTACCCTTCTTGTACACAGGAATTTGAACTTTGCTGCCAACACTGGCATGAAAAACAGGCTCCTCATCATCTTCTTCATCTTCCTCAGCATCATCATCATCATCATCATCATCATCATCTGGCTCATTCACCCCAGCAACATTATCAAATTCAAAATCAAATGGCCCATTACCTGGCACATTAACCCCAGCATCATGATCCAAATTAATTGGTCTATCACCTACCTCATTAACCCTAGCAGCATTAGTATCCAAATCATTATCAGTATCATGCTCAATATGTTTAATAAGTTTCACATTGCCACTAACCCTATGTCTCAAAGACCCTCTTCTCTCGGTTGTCGGTTGCAGAGCTTGTTGATCATCTAGGTCTTCAATTACCACAGAACTTGACCCAGATGCAAATACATTATCAACAAATGAATCAATCACAGAGTATCTATGTTCAATGTACATATCAATCACTTTGTGGTGCTTCACATACTTAATCATTTCAATCACATCCTTATCTCCCCCTAATGGTTTCAAGCCATTGCTCAAATCACAACCAGGCTGTAAATAGTGATATAACATGATGTCATCCTCTTCATCAACATACCCCAACTTTTTAAGCATGCTATTAATATCCATTACTGATAGTTTTTCCCCATCCACACAATCAACAAAGTCAATATAACCCTCCTTATAAACCCTCTCGTATTGGATTCAATGTAGCCCCATCTTTGAATCTTCAATGTAAAAACATGGAATTTTCAACGAAAAATGTAAATTACATCTTAGAATCATTATAAACAAACCCCAAAGGGGCCAAACAAGAAAAAAGTACATGTATATATATATATATTCAATTTTGCATATTGGACCACACAGCACACAAGAAAAAAAACACACTGATAATGACACTACATAGGGATCACACAGCACTACCATAAACAAATATATGCAAATTGGACCACACAGCACACACGACCAATTCTTTTTTCCCAAATGCATCCTCAAAGACCGACAATAACAAGAATTGGCAAATAACTAAGCACTTTTACAGAGAATCTTCACTTTTTTGGGGAAAAACAGAGGATATTTTTGAATATTCGATACATGGTAAAAGTTCGATGGAATACTTACAGTAAAGCTCATCTGGGTCGATTACAGTGCCAAATTGTCGAATACTCCACAATGTCCCCATTTCCTTTGCTTGATTTTGCCAATGAACGATCGTGATGAAAGACAAACCCTAGGTCAGACAAAGAAGGTCCTCCGTTTTGGTAAAGTTAACTGTGCGTCTCTCTCTCTTGTCCGTTGTTTTGGTAATAGACAAAGAGAGGGTAAGTGAAATTCCAATAATGACCTTAAACAAAGTCATGTGAGAGGCGCGTGATAGACTTAACGTCAAAACACTAACGGCATCCACGAAAAGGACCACCCGTGACTGATTTTCATAGTCAAGGGACAAAAATATGAAAAAAATTTCTTAAGGGACTAGTGGTGGAATGGTCCATAGTCAAGGGACTTCCAATGTCATTATCCCTACAATTTTTAATTACATTCAAACCATGAATTGAAAAAAGTGCATTGAAAAAAGTGGCAGACTCACTCACACTCTCTCTCCCTTTCTCTCTCTCTCTCTCTCTCTCTCCAGCCTCCTTCCCTTCCTTTCCGTACTTCAATTGAACTGTTGTCAATGAAATAATATTTTTTAATTAATTTTTTTCAATTTATGTTATTTTTAATTGAAATATTAATCTATGTACATATATATATATATATATATATATATAATGACATGCAAGTCTTAAAATAGTACAATATGCAAAAAATTACTTGCCAAAAATAGAAAATTTTCATAGAGCATTTAATATTACTATATATCCAAACCATGAGTTGGACAAATTGGCATTGAAAAAAGTGACAAACAAAGTCCACCGCTCTCTCTCTCTCTTGTTTTTCATTTGACAATATTTTCAATTGAACCGTTGTCAATGAAAATAATATTTTTTAATCATTATTTTATTCCAATTTATGTAATTTTTAATTGAAATATTAATTATTAATTATGTAAATTTCGAATATACGAAATATTAATCATTAATTTCTAAAACAAAGAGGAAAAACAAAATACAAAGAATAAACTAAGAAAAATTAAATTATACTCTATAAAGATGTTATAAAGTATTACATTAATAAAAACAATATTCTATAATTTAAAAAAATTGTATTTAAAATAGAACATTTTTTCTTTTTTTTCAATTCATGTAATTACCTGAAATTATACAATGACAACCAAGTGTTATAATTATTTTATAAATTTAACTATAATGATTTTTCTTTTTTTTATTTATGTAATATAATTTAAGAAAAAGTAACTTATACTATTCATAAATAATTTAATTAAAAATATGTGCTAAAGAGGGAAAACCAAGAAATAAAACATCAAATTTTGTGTAAAAGAATTTTTTTTTTCAAAAACTATAATATTACCGATATATCATTGTATTTCTATTTAATTAGTTGTCTCCAACATTACTTTACCTCCATTTATTCTTTTTATTTTAATTTTCCTTTTTATTTTGCTTGAGTGTTATTTAGTTGAAAAAAATATATGTCCGTGCGTTTAACGCACGGGTGTAAAACTAGTTTTGAATAAAAACTTGAAAGCTTGGGAGGAGAGTTTGCCTTTTGTCGAATTTGCATATAACCGTTTTGTCATACTGCTACTAGTTACCCTCCTTTTGAAATTGTTTATGGGTTTAACCCTTGTAGTCCTTTAGATCTTGTTCCTATTCCAGTTAAGGAGCAAGTTAGCATGGATGGAAAACACAAGGCAGAGATGATTCAGAAATTGCATGAACAAGTTCGGTTGAACATTGAGAAGAGGACAACACAATATGCCAAGCAAGCAAATAAAGGAAGGAAACAGGTTATATTTGAGCCCGGTGATTGGGTGTGGTTGCATTTGAAGAAGGAACGATTTCCAAAGAAGCGTTGTTCTAAGTTGCACCTGAGGGGTGATGGACCGTTCCAAGTCCTCGAACGGTTAAATGATAATGCATATCGACTTGACCTTCCAGGTGAGTATAACGTTTCAGCTACTTTCAATGTTGCTGACTTATCCTTGTTTGACTCAGGTGATGATTCGAGGTCGAATCCTTTTCAAGAGGGAGGGAATGATGGGAATCAAGATAGCTCGGGTCAAGATAATCAAGACCCGTTGATCATAAAAAGAGGATCAATAACTCGTGTTTATGTGAGGAGGGCTCGAGCAGCTTTACTTTAACTTGAGAGAGATTTGGAATCAAATTGAAGTTACCAATGATCCAGTATATCAAGAGAAGTTCATATGCAAGTTAGAGGGTCAAATCGACAATCCTGGAAACTTGAAGGTTGGGTTTTGAAGTCTGAAAATTGGACAGTCTTCTTGTTTTCTTCTCCAAAGTTGGACTGACTTTGAGACTTAATTCATCCCTTAGCAATTACTGTATTTCAAGCCTATAAAAGGCAGCTCTAAACTCATTGTAGAACAACTTGATTAATATATTAAAGCATAAGCTTTGTTCGAGTGTTCTTATACACTTGCGTTTCTCCACAATTGAGTTTATGAGAGTATTTGGGTTTCTCGGATTGGAAAACCACCTTGAACTTATCAATCTTCACGAGTCGGAAGATTGTGGCGCTCCATGGTCGTGGGTCTCCGGCAATCGCGTCGAAGGTTCTCTACCGCACCCCGAGGTTCCTACTCAATCGCGGCTAATGGGTCGAGGGAGACTCCCTATCCTTTTCTTTCCGCGTTCGTTGTCCATCTACAAGGGTCCCGTTAATCTTCGAATCGATCTTGGCTCGAATCCGAACCCGGATTCACATTAATTGGTATCAGAGCCAATCGAAGAGGTAACCCGTAAATCAATTTCTATCGTTCTTCATCCTATCTTCTTCGTTCTTCGTTAAAAAAAAAATGAAAATTGTGTTCTTGTTATTCTTAAATTGAAATCTGCAATTTGTTCTTGAAAAGCCCTATTGCAAAAGTAAAAAAAAAAAAAAAATTACTTAAAATTGTGTTCTTGTTATTCTTAAATTAAAATCTGCAATTTGTTCTTGAAAAGCCCTGTTGCAAAAGTAAAAAAAAAAAAAAAAAGGAGACTTGAAATTTGAGCACATCAGAAGCTTGAAATATGAAATTCAAAAAAAAAAAAAAAAAAAGAGAAAAAGGGCCGAATTTGTTGGGAATCAAAATCTGAAAATTGTGACTCGAAATTGAGTTGGAAATTGTATTTTATGCAATCTTGTTCATCATACTTATATCATCAATTGCTTGGGAACTTGTTTGCTTATCTTCATTCCATTCTGTTCATCCTACATATATATCATCTATAGCATTTGTTCTTTTCTTACTTTCAAGTGAATTGTTTCTCGCTTTGAATTATCATCGTAGCCAAAGAATCCTAGGGAGCCTAGATTGTAATTGTCTTGATTCACTCATGGAACAATCACTTTGACTCTATTTGTTGATTTATTCAAGGATTGGTGACTATCTTGGAAACTAGAGTGTGAGTGTAAACACGAGCGATACACTTGTGAGGTTGTTGAAAATTGTAATCTAAAAACATGGCTCAACAAGGACAAACTAATGAGGTTCCACCAACTGGGGGTAACGGGGATGATGGAGGTTTAGGAGGGAGGAAATCCGATAGACCTTTGTGAGGGGATGGCTAGGATGATGGAAATGATGGGGGAACTAACCCGAAGAGTAGCCACGTTAGAAATACCCAATGCACCACCTCAAGGAAATCCACCTAGGTACCAACCAAGGAGGAGAGTGCAAGTAGAGGAGGATGATGAGGGAGGATACGAGGAGGATAGAAGGCAAGGTAGAAGAGGGGAAATTAGAAACATTAAAATGAAGGTACCTCCTTTTAAAGGTAAGGCGGAACCGGAAGAACACCTTGAGTGGATTAGGAAAGTGGAAGTCCTTTTTAGTTGTAACCAATTCACGGAAGTACAGAAAGTGAAACTAGCATCCCTAGAATTCTCCGACTATGCTAGTGTTTGGTGGGAACAACTCATTCTAAATCGTAGGAGGAATGGAGAAGGACGTATTCGTGATTGGGAGGAAATGAAAGGGGTAATGCGTAGGAAGTTTGTCCCTAACTATTACCACCGGGATTTGATGAAGAAAGTCCACAATTTAACCCAGGGAACTAAATCAGTGGAGGAGTATAGCAGGGAATTAGAGTTTGCACTTGCTCGGGTTAATGTGATTGAAGAAGTTGATACGACCATTTCTAGGTTTATCAATGGATTGAATGATGACATAGCCAAGGTTGTTGAGCAACGAGAATATGACGACATGGAAGATGTTGTCCACACTGCCCTTAAAAGGGAAAGACGTCTCAAGAAGAAAAAGGGAACCCATACATGAGGCCAAAACACTTCGTCATCTTCTTACCAAAAACCCAACAAGTCTTGGGGAGAGGGAAACAAGAACTCTAGCACCACACCTACAAAATCATTTGGGGAATCATCAAAGGGAAATGTGGTAGATAAAGGGAAGGGTGTGAACCCAAGTCCATCAAAGGCTAGGGAAATTGTTTGTTTCAAGTGTAATGGGAGGGGGCACTGTAACGCCCGCATCATTCGCATCATTTGCATGCATTCGATTCATACGTCGTTTTGTTTTTCGTCGTCATTTCATGTGCAAATTTCATTTAAACATGCTTGCAATTAGGTTGATTGCATACTTCTCATGAATATTGATATGCGGTTGAAGTTTTGTAGTCTTTTGTACTTGTATTGGATTGCATTCATAGCTTCTTTTTATGTTGTTTTGATTGTGTTTCGGATGTGTCTTGGACTTGGTTTGAGGTTGGGATCATCTTAGAATCATTTGGAAACACTTAGGAATCATTTTTGAACACTTTTGGAGTTCCAGGTCGCGCCCTAGCGCACCCCAGGCGCGCCCTAGCGCGTACACGACCAGAAGTTTGATAAAAATCAAAAAATAGACCAAGTTTAGCCAGGTTGCGCGCCCTAGCGCGCATTATTCGCGCCCTAGCGCGCGTACGGACAGATTCGACCCACTTGTAGTAATTTGGCCACAACTTTGTGTAAAAAACTCGGAATTGCAAACCGTTTGATTCTGTGTAAACTAGACTCAAAGAGCTTTCCAACCACACCTTATTTGTAATTTTTAGACTTGTGTATCATTCTAGGCATTTCCTTAAACTTGACCCAAGAGTTCAAAACTTCATAGCATTTGACCAAAGTTTTAATTATTAACTTGTTGACCTATTGACTTTGACTAAGTTAAGCAACTCCTTGAGACTTAAAGACCAGGCATTGACTCCTCATTAAAACACCATTAGAGAGCCTTGAAGACTCTCTTTCTTCAGCCCTTCCACCATGCAACATAGAGAGTCTAGAGAGAGAGTAGAGTGAGAAAACTTCAATATCTTGAGCTACCGACGTCGGATCGACGATCCGTCTTCGCCGTAGCGTAGAGGGCGTCGAAGGGAACATTTCTAGCCAAAGATATTTTCTGATTTGTTGAGGAATCATGGGTCTATACCTTCATCCACGTTTTTAGAAAGAGTATGGGAGTTTTGGAGTGAGAAAGTCTCATATCTTGAGCAATTGGAGTCCAAATCACGATCCGTCTTCGCCATTGTGAAGCTCTTGGCTAGGAGAAGATATTTCTTGGGTTGCATGCTAGTTTCCATGGTGTAATTTCGTTAGAGGTAAGTAACTATAATGTTTTGATTGATTATGAGATGAAATGGAAGAGTAGAGCATGTAGGTGGTATTAGTTGATCATTTTTGTGTTAAATCCTTGGAAGAAACATGTGAATTGTTGCTATAACTAATGTTATGATATATTATGTTGTTGTTTGAGGTTGCATGTATAATTGGGAGATGACATGATAATTTTCGGAAGCAAATGTTTAGTTATAAAAATCAGATTTGTCACAGTTTTAAGGCATGTTGTTGATTTTGCTGGGAAAAATCCATCCATGAGAATTGTATGAATTTTGGATATGTTTTACATTGATATGTTTAGTAATGTCCTGTAAATTTTCATTGAGTTTTGATATTGAGAAGTACCTCAAATGGGTCTTGTTATATCGCTGCGCAGAATGAATCGTTGCTGGAAAATCTGAGTAGTAGTTCAATCTTTATGTGGTTGCATGTTGATGAATATAAGTCCAAATGAGGAAATTCAAAGTGGTAAATTATATCTCCAGATGTCTAGTTTCTAAATATGGAATAATTGTAATATTTGGATTTTTGTGGAATATTTGGTGAATTTAACGGTATCGTTGCGCGATGCTGAGAGAAATCATGTTGTGATTAATAAACTTTGTATAATAGCAACTCATTGATATTTTGTCGTTAGTTTACTCGCTATAAATTTGTGAAGTTGTTTTGGGTACTTTATATTACCGAATAATAGTGTTGAGAATAGAATGGTTAATTAGGGATGATACTACGGTTCATCCCGATGTCTCGAATATTAGTAACGACTCAAATGGAGTCAGTAAAGCATAACGTTATAAACCAAACTTTTATGCGAATTGAACACTAGTTATGACTGACTCTGGCGGAGTCGAATAGGATGTGATTTGTAATGAGTCGTGATACACATAGTACACGACGATAATGTTATGTGATGGTTTATGTTATACATGAGACAGAGTGTCTTGAGTGGTTATAGGATACTGTAGAGATCCTAAGTTGAGTTGCACAATAGGCCTACTTTGCCTATTGTCATGTTTTGGTTATATGTCTGGTGATTACGGACATTGTGTGATTGTTCTAGTATGTGATAGGACAATCATCCTACTTTGATGATTGATTGTGTGTTTAATGTTTACTAGCACACTTTGTTGATTTGTTGTTGTAGGCTTATTGTGACCTACTTGAAACATTCGTATTGTTATTGAATGTGATTGTTGTGGTATGCTCCCTACTTTGGAGTATGACCGTTTATTTTTAAATGTCGAGTAAACATCTACTTGTGCATTTAGTTAAGTCCATGGCATATTTGTTGGCGGTGTATTGACGCTCGATTATTGCGTGAGCTGGGGCTACGTAATAGTTGAAGGCCAATACATCGGGCCTTGCCCTACCGTTGGCCACGGTAGGGGTATAGCGCCATTTGTTGTATGGAATAAACGCAACCATGGTAAGCTATATCCGTGGTAGATTCTTGGGTTGTAGGGACCGAGATCACCCGTCGACGTGAATACAGAAGATGGTTCACATGTGTTTTGGTTATTGGTTTTCTTGTTCAAGCACGTCAACAACGGCTCTACACTTGGTATATTATTGGTTGGTTGGTTGGAAGTATTGGTTTGGTCGGAGGTGTACCTCGACGCCGTATCCCTTTAAATGTGTTTACTTACCGCTCTTATGTGCTTCCTATATAAGCGAATGTTGGTCATGATTTCCAACTGGTATGGGACGGTTGGCGATCATTGAGCCTCTCGCCAGTATAGGGTTGGTTGCCTTTATATGCTCCTACATGTTTACTTTCCTGCTATATTGTTGTGCATAATGCCATGCCATATAGTCACACGTAGTAACTTGTCGATTATTGATTAAGTTAAAATTATTACCAAGATTAGTGCATATAGAGTCTTGGTTTACTATTACATTCATACTTATAGCACCCAATACATTATAGTATCTTACGGAGTCTTTTAGACTCACCCAACAACCTCCTCAGTTTGCAAGTTAAGTTCCAGCGCAGCGAGTCTTGGAGCTTGGAGTTAGCAAGATGTATTTTTTATTGCCATTTCCTTCTTATTTCTTGTATTGTGAGATTGTGAGGTTCACTAAGTTATATAAACTTAGTCTATGGGTAGAAATAGTTGTATTTATTAGATTTGTATTTTGGTGCCAACTAGTGTAGTCGCGCCTGTTGTCGTACTATATTATTTTGGATTCCTGACTCGTGGTATTTAAGTATTATTGTTTCTCCGGCTCGTGTATTTAGCCGTCGAGGTTTTAATTATTGGGTTTATCTTTAGTGTTGTTCTCCGGCGTATTGTTTAGCCGTGGAGGTTATTTTTATGTTGTTGGAATTTTGTTAATCGAGCTTTGAGGCTCAAGTTCATTTGTTATTCTGCTGCCTTGTTTTTAGTATTCCGCTGCTTTGGTTTTAGTTTCGAGCTTTTGTAATTCGCTCTCTTCGATTGTTCTTGTTAGTTTGGCGCACCGAGTTGGGGTTCAACATCGAACCCCGGACTCGGGTCGTCACAGTTGGTATCAGAGCTTAAGTTAGCTGTCCGCCAGGATAGGATCCTCGGCTTAGGTGATTTGGGTATTGGGTTGAGCGTTTAACGTCGAGTTTTATGTTAAGTTTACCCTGGATATCGGTAAATTATAGAGATGGTCCATGTAGGACTGGATTAGTTAAGTTCTTACGCTAATGAGAGCGGAGACTAACGGTTTGTAGTCAGTTGTTTCTCTTGTGGAATTAATGAGTGCGCTTGAAGGCCTCGCTAGAATGTTGACGACTAAGTGTGAGTCGGTTGATAAGTTTAGTAGCGAAACTTTACCATTGTAGGTTGTCTCGTTGATTCTGAGAAGTATAGTTGAGAGGTCTTAGGGAACGTCTTAGGTTTGATATTGGTGATCATTTGAGGAAATAGAGGTGGAAGACCCGAGATTCTGGGTCGCGAGTCCACTAGTGTTTAGCGTGGAGTGTCGAGTTATGATAGTGCGAGTAAATGAGTCCGTACGTACTAGACACTTTATTTTTCTCATATCACTTCATGGAATGCGATCTTTGTGCATACTAGAGACATTGTGTCACACAGGTGCATTTGCTTGTAATTGATACTTATGTGCATGAGACCGACTCTAAGGGCATATTTGTAACCACTTGTCCCTAACGCCCTACGACGGAAGCTTTTGAAGCCACTTCAGAAGGGCCCCTGATTTGGTTGTCAAGAGATATTCGTCGATGACTAAGTTGATAGCATATTAGATGGAAATTGCCTAATCCTTTTGCCACCCGGAATGGACAAGTAAATGAGAAAATATACTTGAATATGTTTGTACAACTTGTATGGATTGTGTATCATTCCTTGTGTAATGGTACGGTATGTAATAGTGTTTGTGTGAGCCGTTGTGCTCGGTTAAATATGAATTGTTGTAGACTTATGACTAGCCATTTGTGACTTGTAACTTGTCACGTGCATAGTACATTAGCCTGACTGTTGAGATTTTGGATTTGAGTTAGCCAACCCGGTGGTGAGCATGAGATACTTACTTTGTATGATGTGTAGTAGACTGGATTTAGTAAGCTAATTCAGTCGAACGTTATATAGTGTACGATACCGACAGAACGTTTAGTCTTATGCGTATGCCGATTGGCGTAGTATTGTGTTTGTCTTTAGAACCCTATATCCATGTTAAATGTGTTGGGTTGAGAGAATTGAGAACGTTCATTAGTAAGTATGCCTTTAGTTGAATCACTTAATATGCATCACCTCCTGTAGAGATTAATGTCTCTATCGTATGCCTTTAGCAGATGGCACGAACTAGGAAGACTGCAAGTATGTCGGTCATGCACCCGACCGTATTCCAACTTAGATATGCATTGTGAGCGAAGGAACTTGAACACCAATGAATGTGACCCTAGGTGAGACACCTTGAGTGGAACAAGTGACCCCACCGAACCCTCCTACACCGACTCAAGACTCCAACTGAGCGAGTCAAAGTTAAAAGGTAAGATGTTGTAATTGAATTCTGTTAGTACCATCGTGACTTATTGCGTTAGTTTATTGTCACCTCGTTATTGGACTACCTTGAGTACCTTGATTTGGAACTCATTCGTTGGAATATTATATCGCGTAGTAAACCTAGAAATGCAATCACTGTGAGTGTGAGACATTCTATGCTTCGAGTAGCGTGTACTGTATACGACATTGATGCCCAATGATATCGATTTTTTTCCGTCCATCATGTTTAGAGTTTTAAACTCCTGATGCAATTCATTGAAACCTTGTAGCCCATTGTCGTTGGTAGATGTAACATGAGCATGTTAGCTCGTGATCGCGTTAACTTTTTACTTCGTTAGGCTTCCACTTACTTGGATAGGGGTTCGATTAAGTAGGCTATGGAATAGCCTTGTTGTAATGAATGTTCTTCCCTATGGATGTTTGATCCTTGAATTCGCGGACGAATTCTTCTAAGGGGGTGAGGATGTAACGCCCGCATCATTCGCATCATTTGCATGCATTCGATTCATACGTCGTTTCGTTTTTCGTCGTCATTTCATGTGCAAATTTCATTTAAACATGCTTGCAATTAGGTTGATTGCATACTTCTCATGAATATTGATATGCGGTTGAAGTTTTGTAGTCTTTTGTACTTGTATTGGATTGCATTCATAGCTTCTTTTTATGTTGTTTTGATTGTGTTTCGGATGTGTCTTGGACTTGGTTTGAGGTTGGGATCATCTTAGAATCATTTGGAAACACTTAGGAATCATTTTTGAACACTTTTGGAGTTCCAGGTCGCGCCTAGCGCACCCCGCGCCTAGCGCGTACACGACCAGAAGTTTGATAAAAATCAGAAAATAGACCAAGTTCAGCCAGGTTGCGCGCCCTAGCGCGCGTACGGACAGATTCGACCCACTTGTAGTAATTTGGCCACAACTTTGTGTAGAAAACTCGGAATTGCAAACCGTTTGATTCTGTGTAAACTAGACTCAAAGAGCTTTCCAACCACACCTTATTTGTAATTTTTAGACTTGTGTATCATTCTAGGCATTTCCTTAAACTTGACCCAAGAGTGCAAAACTTCATAGCATTTGACCAAAGTTTTAATTATTAACTTGTTGACCTATTGACTTTGACTAAGTTAAGCAACTCCTTGAGACTTAAAGACCAGGCATTGACTCCTCATTAAAACACCATTAGAGAGCCTTGAAGACTCTCTTTCTTCAGCCCTTCCACCATGCAACATAGAGAGTCTAGAGAGAGAGTAGAGTGAGAAAACTTCAATATCATGAGCTACCGACGTCGGATCGACGATCCGTGTTCGCCGTAGCGTAGAGGGCATCGAAGGGAAAATTTCTAGCCAAAGAGATTTTCTGATTTGTTGAGGAATCATGGGTCTATACCTTCATCCACGTTTTTAGAAAGAGTATGGGAGTTTTGGAGTGAGAAAGTCTCATATCTTGAGCAATTGGAGTCCAAATCACGATCCGTCTTCGCCATTGTGAAGCTCTTGGCTAGGAGAAGATATTTCTTGGGTTGCATGCTAGTTTCCATGGTGTAATTTCGTTAGAGATAAGTAACTATAATGTTTTGATTGATTATGAGATGAAATGGAAGAGTAGTAGAGCATGTAGGTGGTATTAGTTGATCATTTTTGTGTTAAATCCTTGGAAGAAACATGTGAATTGTTGCTCTAACTAATGTTATGATATATTATGTTGTTGTTTGAGGTTGCATGTATAATTGGGAGATGACATGATAATTTTTGGAAGCAAATGTTTAGTTATAAAAATCAGATTTGTCACAGTTTTAAGGCATGTTGTTGATTTTGCTGGGAAAAATCCGTCCATGAGAATTGTATGATTTTTGGATATGTTTTACATTGATATGTTTAGTAATGTCCTGTAAATTTTCATTGAGTTTTGATATTGGGAAGTACCTCAAATGGGTCTTGTTATATCGCTGCGCAGAATGAATCGTTGCTGGAAAATCTGAGTAGTAGTTCAATCTTTATGTGGTTGCATGTTGATGAATATAAGTCCAAATGAGGAAATTCAAAGTGGTAAATTATAGCTCCAGATGTCTAGTTTCTAAATATGGAATAATTGTAATATTTGGATTTTTGTGGAATATTTGGTGAATTTAACGGTATCGTTGCGCGATGCTGAGAGAAATCATGTTGTGATTAATAAACTTTGTATAATAGCAACTCATTGATATTTTGTCGTTAGTTTACTCGCTATAAATTTGTGAAGTTGTTTTGGGTACTTTATATTACCGAATAATAGTGTTGAGAATAGAATGGTTAATTAGGGATGATACTACGGTTCATCCCGATGTCTCGAATATTAGTAACGACTCAAATGGAGTCGTAAAGCATAACGTTATAAACCAAACTTTTATGCGAATTGAACACTAGTTATGACTGACTCGCGGAGTCGAATAGGATGTGATTTGTAATGAGTCGTGATACACATAGTACACGACGATAATGTTATGTGATGGTTTATGTTATACATGAGACGAGTGTCTTGAGTGATTATAGGATCGTAGAGATCCTAAGTTGAGTTGCACAATAGGCCTACTTTGCCTATTGTCATGTTTTGGTTATATGTCCGGTGATTACGGACATTGTGTGATTGTTCTAGTATGTGATAGGACAATCATCCTACTTTGATGATTGATTGTGTGTTTAATGTTTACTAGCACACTTTGTTGATTTGTTGTTGTAGGCTTATTGTGACCTACTTGAAACATTCGTATTGTTGAATGTGATTGTTGTGGTATGCTCCCTACTTTGGAGTATGACCGTTTATTTTTAAATGTCGAGTAAACATCTACTTGTGCATTTAGTTAAGTCCATGGCATATTTGTTGGCGGTGTATTGACGCTCGATTATTGCGTGAGTGGGGCTACGTAATAGTCGAAGGCCAATACATCGGGCCTCGCCCTACCGTTGGCCACGGTAGGGGTATAGCGCCATTTGTTGTATGGAATAAACGCAACCATGGTAAGCTATATCCGTGGTAGATTCTTGGGTTGTAGGGACCGAGATCACCCGTCGACGTGAATACGTAAGATGGTTCACATGTGTTTTGGTTATTGGTTTTCTTGTTCGAGCACGTCAACAACGGCTCTACACTTGGTATATTATTGGTTGGTTGGTTGGAAGTATTGGTTTGGTCGGAGGTGTACCTCGACGCCGTATCCCTTTAAATGTGTTTACTTACCGCTCTTATGTGCTTCCTATATAAGCGAATGTTGGTCATGATTTCCAAGCGGTATGGGACGGTTGGCGATCATTGAGCCTCTCGCCGATATAGGGTTGGTTGCCTTTATATGCTCCTACATGTTTACTTTCTGCTATATTGTTGTGCATAATGCCATGCCATATAGTCACACGTAGTAACTTGTCGATTATTGATTAAGTTAAAATTATTACCAAGATTAGTGCATATAGAGTCTTGGTTTACTATTACATTCATACTTATAGCACCCAATACATTATAGTATCTTACGGAGTCTTTTAGACTCACCCAACAACCTCCTCGGTTTGCGGGTTAAGTTCCGCGCGAGTCTTGGAGCTTGGAGTTAGCAAGATGTATTTTTATTGCCATTTCCTTCTTATTTCTTGTATTGTGAGATTGTGAGGTTCACTAAGTTATGTAAACTTAGTCTATGGGTAGAAATAGTTGTATTCGTTAGATTTGTATTTTGGTGCCGACTAGTGTAGTCGCGCCGGTTGTCGTACTATATTATTTTGGATTCGACTCGTGGTATTTAAGTATTATTGTTTCTCCGGCTCGTGTATTTAGCCATCGAGGTTTTAATTATTGGGTTTATCTTTAGTGTTGTTCTCCGTATTGTTTAGCCGTGGAGGTTATTTTTATGTTGTTGGAATTTTGTTAATCGAGCTTTGAGGCTCAAGTTCATTTGTTATTCCGCTGCCTTGTTTTTAGTATTCATTGCTTTGGTTTTGGTTTCGAGCTTTTGTAATTCGCTCTCTTCGATTGTTCTTGTTAGTTTGGCGCACCGAGTTGGGGTTCAACATCGAACCCCGGACTCGGGTCGTCACAGTTGGTATCAGAGCTTAAGTTAGCTGTCCGCCAGGATAGGATCCTCGGCTTAGGTGATTTGGGTATTGGGTTGAGCGTTTAACGTCGAGTTTTATGTTAAGTTTACCCTGGATATCGGTAAATTATAGAGATGGTCCATGTAGGACTGGATTAGTTAAGTTCTTACGCTAATGAGAGCGGAGACTAACGGTTTGTAGTCAGTTGTTTCTCTTGTGGAATTAATGAGTGCGCTTGAAGGCCTCGCTAGAATGTTGACGACTAAGTGTGAGTCGGTTGATAAGTTTAGTAGCGAAACTTTACCATTGTAGGTTGTCTCGTTGATTCTGAGAAGTATAGTTGAGAGGTCTTAGGGAACGTCTTAGGTTTGATATTGGTGATCATTTGAGGAAATAGAGGTGGAAGACCCGAGATTCTGGGTCGCGAGTCCACTAGTGTTTAGCGTGGAGTGTCGAGTTACGATAGTGCGAGTAAATGAGTCCGTACGTACTAGACACTTTATTTTTCTCATATCACATCATGGAATGCGACCTTTGTGCATACTAGAGACATTGTGTCACACAGGTGCATTTGCTTGTAATTGATACTTATGTGCATGAGACCGACTCTAAGGGCATATTTGTAACCACTTGTCCCTAACGCCCTACGACGGAAGCTTTTGAAGCCACTTCAGAAGGGCCCCTGATTTGGTTGTCAAGAGATATTCGTCGATGACTAAGTTGATAGCATATTAGATGGAAATTGCCTAATCCTTTTGCCACCCGGAATGGACAAGTAAATGAGAAAATATACTTGAATATGTTTGTACAACTTGTATGGATTGTGTATCATTCCTTGTGTAATGGTACGGTATGTAATAGTGTTTGTGTGAGCCGTTGTGCTAGGTTAAATATGAATTGTTGTAGACTTATGACTAGCCATTTGTGACTTGTAACTTGTCACGTGCATAGTACATTAGCCTGACTGTTGAGATTTTGGATTTGAGTTAGCCAACCCGGTGGTGAGCATGAGATACTTACTTTGTATGATGTGTAGTAGACTGGATTTAGTAAGCTAATTCAGTCGAACGTTATATAGTGTACGATACCGACAGAACGTTTAGTCTTATGCGTATGCCGATTGGCGTAGTATTGTGTTTGTCTTTAGAACCCTATATCCATGTTAAATGTGTTGGGTTGAGAGAATTGAGAATGTTCATTAGTAAGTATGCCTTTAGTTGAATCACTTAATATGCATCACCTCCCTGTAGAGACTAATGTCTCTATCGTATGCCATTAGCAGGATGGCACGAACTAGGAAGACTGCAAGGATGTCAGTCATGCACCCGACCGTATTCCAACTTAGATATGCATTGTGAGAACTGAAGGAACTTGAACACCAACTGAATGTGACCCTAGGTGAGACACCTTGAGTGGAACAAGTGACCCCACCGAACCCTCCTACACCGACTCAAGACTCCAACTGTGCGAGTCAAAGTTAAAAGGTAAGATGTTGTAATTGAATTCTGTTAGTACCATCGTGACTTATTGCGTTAGTTTATTGTTACCTCGTTATTGGACTACCTTGAGTACCTTGATTTGGAACTCATTCGTTGGAATATTATATCGCGTAGTAAACCTAGAAATGCAATCACTGTGAGTGTGAGACATTCTATGCTTCGAGTAACGTGTACTATATACGACATTGATGCCCAATGATATCGATTTTTTTCCGTCCATCATGTTTAGAGTTTTAAACTCTTGATGCAATTCATTGAAACCTTGTAGCCCATTGTCGTTGGTAGATGTAACATGAGCATGTTAGCTCGTGATCGCGTTAACTTTTTACTTCGTTAGGCTTCCACTTACTTGGATAGGGGTTCGATTGAGTAGGCTATGGAATAGCCTTGTTGTAATGAATGTTCTTCCCTATGGATGTTTGATCCTTGAATTCGCGGACGAATTCTTCTAAGGGGGTGAGGATGTAACGCCCGCATCATTCGCATCATTTGCATGCATTCGATTCATACGTCGTTTCGTTTTTCGTCGTCATTTCATGTGCAAATTTCATTTAAACATGCTTGCAATTAGGTTGATTGCATACTTCTCATAAATATTGATATGCGGTTGAAGTTTTGTAGTCTTTTGTACTTGTATTGGATTGCATTCATAGCTTCTTTTTATGTTGTTTTGATTGTGTTTCGGATGTGTCTTGGACTTGGTTTGAGGTTGGGATCATCTTAGAATCATTTGGAAACACTTAGGAATCATTTTTGAACACTTTTGGAGTTCCAGTCGCGCCCTAGTCCAGCGCCCTAGCGCGTACACGACCAGAAGTTTGATAAAAATCAGAAAATAGACCAAGTTCAGCCAGGTTGCGCGCCCTAGCGCGCATTATTCGCGCCTACGGACAGATTCGACCCACTTGTAGTAATTTGGCCACAACTTTGTGTAGAAAACTCGGAATTGCAAACCGTTTGATTCTGTGTAAACTAGACTCAAAGAGCTTTCCAACCACACCTTATTTGTAATTTTTAGACTTGTGTATCATTCTAGGCATTTCCTTAAACTTGACCCAAGAGTGCAAAACTTCATAGCATTTGACCAAAGTTTTAATTATTAACTTGTTGACCTATTGACTTTGACTAAGTTAAGCAACTCCTTGAGACTTAAAGACCAGGCATTGACTCCTCATTAAAACACCATTAGAGAGCCTTGAAGACTCTCTTTCTTCAGCCCTTCCACCATGCAACATAGAGAGTCTAGAGAGAGAGTAGAGTGAGAAAACTTCAATATCTTGAGCTACCGACGTCGGATCGACGATCCGTCTTCGCCGTAGCGTAGAGGGCGTCGAAGGGAACATTTCTAGCCAAAGAGATTTTCTGATTTGTTGAGGAATCATGGGTCTATACCTTCATCCACGTTTTTAGAAAGAGTATGAGAGTTTTGGAGTGAGAAAGTCTCATATCTTGAGCAATTGGAGTCCAAATCACGATCCGTCTTCGCCATTGTGAAGCTCTTGGCTAGAAGAAGATATTTCTTGGGTTGCATGCTAGTTTCCATGGTGTAATTTCGTTAGAGGTAAGTAACTATAATGTTTTGATTGATTATGAGATGAAATGGAAGAGTAGAGCATGTAGGTGGTATTAGTTGATCATTTTTGTGTTAAATCCTTGGAAGAAACATGTGAATTGTTGCTCTAACTAATGTTATGATATATTATGTTGTTGTTTAAGGTTGCATGTATAATTGGGAGATGACATGATAATTTTTGGAAGCAAATGTTTAGTTATAAAAATCAGATTTGTCACAGTTTTAAGGCATGTTGTTGATTTTGCTGGGAAAAATCCGTCCATGAGAATTGTATGATTTTTGGATATGTTTTACATTGATATGTTTAGTAATGTCCTGTAAATTTTCATTGAGTTTTGATATTGGGAAGTACCTCAAATGGGTCTTGTTATATCGCTGCGCAGAATGAATCGTTGCTGGAAAATCTGAGTAGTAGTTCAATCTTTATGTGGTTGCATGTTGATGAATATAAGTCCAAATGAGGAAATTCAAAGTGGTAAATTATAGCTCCAGATGTCTAGTTTCTAAATATGGAATAATTGTAATATTTGGATTTTTGTGGAATATTTGGTGAATTTAACGGTATCGTTGCGCGATGCTGAGAGAAATCATGTTGTGATTAATAAACTTTGTATAATAGCAACTCATTGATATTTTGTCGTTAGTTTACTCGCTATAAATTTGTGAAGTTGTTTTGGGTACTTTATATTACCGAATAATAGTGTTGAGAATAGAATGGTTAATTAGGGATGATACTACGGTTCATCCCGATGTCTCGAATATTAGTAACGACTCAAATGGAGTCGTAAAGCATAACGTTATAAACCAAACTTTTATGCGAATTGAACACTAGTTATGACTGACTCGCGGAGTCGAATAGGATGTGATTTGTAATGAGTCGTGATACACATAGTACACGACGATAATGTTATGTGATGGTTTATGTTATACATGAGACAGAGTGTCTTGAGTGATTATAGGATACTGTAGAGATCCTAAGTTGAGTTGCACAATAGGCCTACTTTGCCTATTGTCATGTTTTGGTTATATGTCTGGTGATTACGGACATTGTGTGATTGTTCTAGTATGTGATAGGACAATCATCCTACTTTGATGATTGATTGTGTGTTTAATGTTTACTAGCACACTTTGTTGATTTGTTGTTGTAGGCTTATTGTGACCTACTTGAAACATTCGTATTGTTGTTGAATGTGATTGTTGTGGTATGCTCCCTACTTTGGAGTATGACCGTTTATTTTTAAATGTCGAGTAAACATCTACTTGTGCATTTAGTTAAGTCCATGGCATATTTGTTGGCGGTGTATTGACGCTCGATTATTGCGTGAGGGGCTACGTAATAGTCGAAGGCCAATACATCGGGCCTCGCCCTACCGTTGGCCACGGTAGGGGTATAGCGCCATTTGTTGTATGGAATAAACGCAACCATGGTAAGCTATATCCGTGGTAGATTCTTGGGTTGTAGGGACCGAGATCACCCGTCGACGTGAATACAGAAGATGGTTCACATGTGTTTTGGTTATTGGTTTTCTTGTTCGAGCACGTCAACAACGGCTCTACACTTGGTATATTATTGGTTGGTTGGTTGGAAGTATTGGTTTGGTCGGAGGTGTACCTCGACGCCGTATCCCTTTAAATGTGTTTACTTACCGCTCTTATGTGCTTCCTATATAAGCGAATGTTGGTCATGATTTCCAACGGTATGGGACGGTTGGCGATCATTGAGCCTCTCGCGTATAGGGTTGGTTGCCTTTATATGCTCCTACATGTTTACTTTCTGCTATATTGTTGTGCATAATGCCATGCCATATAGTCACACGTAGTAACTTGTCGATTATTGATTAAGTTAAAATTATTACCAAGATTAGTGCATATAGAGTCTTGGTTTACTATTACATTCATACTTATAGCACCCAATACATTATAGTATCTTACGGAGTCTTTTAGACTCACCCAACAACCTCCTCGGTTTGGGTTAAGTTCCAGCGAGTCTTGGAGCTTGGAGTTAGCAAGATGTATTTTTTATTGCCATTTCCTTCTTATTTCTTGTATTGTGAGATTGTGAGGTTCACTAAGTTATGTAAACTTAGTCTATGGGTAGAAATAGTTGTATTCGTTAGATTTGTATTTTGGTGCCGACTAGTGTAGTCGCGCCAGTTGTCGTACTATATTATTTTGGATTCCTGACTCGTGGTATTTAAGTATTATTGTTTCTCCGGCTCGTGTATTTAGCCGTCGAGGTTTTAATTATTGGGTTTATCTTTAGTGTTGTTCTCCGGCGTATTGTTTAGCCGTGGAGGTTATTTTTATGTTGTTGGAATTTTGTTAATCGAGCTTTGAGGCTCAAGTTCATTTGTTATTCCGCTGCCTTGTTTTTAGTATTCCGCTGCTTTGGTTTTGGTTTCGAGCTTTTGTAATTCGCTCTCTTCGATTGTTCTTGTTAGTTTGGCGCACCGAGTTGGGGTTCAACATCGAACCCCGGACTCGGGTCGTCACAGTTGGTATCAGAGCTTAAGTTAGCTGTCCGCCAGGATAGGATCCTCGGCTTAGGTGATTTGGGTATTGGGTTGAGCGTTTAACGTCGAGTTTTATGTTAAGTTTACCCTGGATATCGGTAAATTATAGAGATGGTCCATGTAGGACTGGATTAGTTAAGTTCTTACGCTAATGAGAGCGGAGACTAACGGTTTGTAGTCAGTTGTTTCTCTTGTGGAATTAATGAGTGCGCTTGAAGGCCTCGCTAGAATGTTGACGACTAAGTGTGAGTCGATTGATAAGTTTAGTAGCGAAACTTTACCATTGTAGGTTGTCTCGTTGATTCTGAGAAGTATAGTTGAGAGGTCTTAGGGAACGTCTTAGGTTTGATATTGGTGATCATTTGAGGAAATAGAGGTGGAAGACCCGAGATTCTGGGTCGCGAGTCCACTAGTGTTTAGCGTGGAGTGTCGAGTTACGATAGTGCGAGTAAATGAGTCCGTACGTACTAGACACTTTATTTTTCTCATATCACATCATGGAATGCGACCTTTGTGCATACTAGAGACATTGTGTCACAGGTGCATTTGCTTGTAATTGATACTTATGTGCATGAGACCGACTCTAAGGGCATATTTGTAACCACTTGTCCCTAACGCCCTACGACGGAAGCTTTTGAAGCCACTTGAAGGGCCCCGATTTGGTTGTCAAGAGATATTCGTCGATGACTAAGTTGATAGCATATTAGATGGAAATTGCCTAATCCTTTTGCCACCCGGAATGGACAAGTAAATGAGAAAATATACTTGAATATGTTTGTACAACTTGTATGGATTGTGTATCATTCCTTGTGTAATGGTACGGTATGTAATAGTGTTTGTGTGAGCCGTTGTGCTCGGTTAAATATGAATTGTTGTAGACTTATGACTAGCCATTTGTGACTTGTAACTTGTCACGTGCATAGTACATTAGCCTGACTGTTGAGATTTTGGATTTGAGTTAGCCAACCCGGTGGTGAGCATGAGATACTTACTTTGTATGATGTGTAGTAGACTGGATTTAGTAAGCTAATTCAGTCGAACGTTATATAGTGTACGATACCGACAGAACGTTTAGTCTTATGCGTATGCCGATTGGCGTAGTATTGTGTTTGTCTTTAGAACCCTATATCCATGTTAAATGTGTTGGGTTGAGAGAATTGAGAACGTTCATTAGTAAGTATGCCTTTAGTTGAATCACTTAATATGCATCACCTCCCTGTAGAGATTAATGTCTCTATCGTATGCCTTTAGCAGGATGGCACGAACTAGGAAGACTGCAAGGATGTCAGTCATGCACCCGACCGTATTCCAACTTAGATATGCATTGTGAGAACTGAAGGAACTTGAACACCAACTGAATGTGACCCTAGGTGAGACACCTTGAGTGGAACAAGTGACCCCACCGAACCCTCCTACACCGACTCAAGACTCCAACTGAGCGAGTCAAAGTTAAAAGGTAAGATGTTGTAATTGAATTCTGTTAGTACCATCGTGACTTATTGCGTTAGTTTATTGTCACCTCGTTATTGGACTACCTTGAGTACCTTGATTTGGAACTCATTCGTTGGAATATTATATCGCGTAGTAAACCTAGAAATGCAATCACTGTGAGTGTGAGACATTCTATGCTTCGAGTAACGTGTACTGTATACGACATTGATGCCCAATGATATCGATTTTTTTCCGTCCATCATGTTTAGAGTTTTAAACTCTTGATGCAATTCATTGAAACCTTGTAGCCCATTGTCGTTGGTAGATGTAACATGAGCATGTTAGCTCGTGATCGCGTTAACTTTTTACTTCGTTAGGCTTCCACTTACTTGGATAGGGGTTCGATTGAGTAGGCTATGGAATAGCCTTGTTGTAATGAATGTTCTTCCCTATGGATGTTTGATCCTTGAATTCGCGGACGAATTCTTCTAAGGGGGTGAGGATGTAATGTTCGCATCATTCGCATCATTTGCATGCATTCGATTCATACGTCGTTTCGTTTTTCGTCGTCATTTCATGTGCAAATTTCATTTAAACATGCTTGCAATTAGGTTGATTGCATACTTCTCATAAATATTGATATGCGGTTGAAGTTTTGTAGTCTTTTGTACTTGTATTGGATTGCATTCATAGCTTCTTTTTATGTTGTTTTGATTGTGTTTCGGATGTGTCTTGGACTTGGTTTGAGGTTGGGATCATCTTAGAATCATTTGGAAACACTTAGGAATTATTTTTGAACACTTTTGGAGTTCCAGGTCGCGCCCTAGTGCACCCCAGGCGCGCCCTAGCGCGTACACGACCAGAAGTTTGATAAAAATCAGAAAATAGACCAAGTTCAGCCAGGTTGCGCGCCCTAGCGCGCGTACGGACAGATTCGACCTACTTGTAGTAATTTGGCCACAACTTTGTGTAGAGAACTCGGAATTGCAAACCGTTTGATTCTGTGTAAACTAGACTCAAAGGGCTTTCCAACCACACCTTATTTGTAATTTTTAGACTTGTGTATCATTCTAGGCATTTCCTTAAACTTGACCCAAGAGTGCAAAACTTCATAGCATTTGACCAAAGTTTTAATTATTAACTTGTTGACCTATTGACTTTGACTAAGTTAAGCAACTCCTTGAGACTTAAAGACCAGGCATTGAATCCTTATTAAAACACCATTAGAGAGCCTTGAAGACTCTCTTTCTTCAGCCCTTCCACCATGCAACATAGAGAGTCTAGAGAGAGAGTAGAGTGAGAAAACTTCAATATCTTGAGCTACCGACGTCGGATCGACGATCCGTCTTCGCCGTAGCGTAGAGGGCGTCGAAGGGAAAATTTCTAGCCAAAGAGATTTTCTGATTTGTTGAGGAATCATGGGTCTATACCTTCATCCACGTTTTTAGAAAGAGTATGAGAGTTTTGGAGTGAGAAAGTCTCATATCTTGAGCAATTGGAGTCCAAATCACGATCCGTCTTCGCCATTGTGAAGCTCTTGGCTAGGAGAAGATATTTCTTGGGTTGCATGCTAGTTTCCATGGTGTAATTTCGTTAGAGGTAAGTAACTATAATGTTTTGATTGATTATGAGATGAAATGGAAGAGTAGAGCATGTAGGTGGTATTAGTTGATCATTTTGTGTTAAATCCTTGGAAGAAACATGTGAATTGTTGCTCTAACTAATGTTATGATATATTATGTTGTTGTTTAAGGTTGCATGTATAATTGGGAGATGACATGATAATTTTTGGAAGCAAATGTTTAGTTATAAAAATCAGATTTGTCACAGTTTTAAGGCATGTTGTTGATTTTGCTGGGAAAAATCCGTCCATGAGAATTGTATGATTTTTGGATATGTTTTACATTGATATGTTTAGTAATGTCCTGAAAATTTTCATTGAGTTTTGATATTGGGAAGTACCTCAAATGGGTCTTGTTATATCGCTGCGCAGAATGAATCGTTGCTGGAAAATCTGAGTAGTAGTTCAATCTTTATGTGGTTGCATGTTGATGAATATAAGTCCAAATGAGGAAATTCAAAGTGGAAAATTATAGCTCCAGATGTCTAGTTTCTAAATATGGAATAATTGTAATATTTGGATTTTTGTGGAATATTTGGTGAATTTAACGGTATCGTTGCGCGATGCTGAGAGAAATCATGTTGTGATTAATAAACTTTGTATAATAGCAACTCATTGATATTTTGTCGTTAGTTTACTCACTATAAATTTGTGAAGTTGTTTTGGGTACTTTATATTACCGAATAATAGTGTTGAGAATAGAATGGTTAATTAGGGATGATACTACGGTTCATCCCGATGTCTCGAATATTAGTAACGACTCAAATGGAGTCAGTAAAGCATAACGTTATAAACCAAACTTTTATGCGAATTGAACACTAGTTATGACTGACTCTGGCGGAGTCGAATAAGATGTGATTTGTAATGAGTCGTGATACACATAGTACACGACGATAATGTTATGTGATGGTTTATGTTATACATGAGACAGAGTGTCTTGAGTGATTATAGGATACTGTAGAGATCCTAAGTTGAGTTGCACAATAGGCCTACTTTGCCTATTGTCATGTTTTGGTTATATGTCTGGTGATTACGGACATTGTGTGATTGTTCTAGTATGTGATAGGACAATCATCCTACTTTGATGATTGATTGTGTGTTTAATGTTTACTAGCACACTTTGTTGATTTGTTGTTGTAGGCTTATTGTGACCTACTTGAAACATTCGTATTGTTGTTGAATGTGATTGTTGTGGTATGCTCCCTACTTTGGAGTATGACCGTTTATTTTTAAATGTCGAGTAAACAGCTACTTGTGCATTTAGTTAAGTCCATGGCATATTTGTTGGCGGTGTATTGACGCTCGATTATTGCGTGAGCTGGGGCTACGTAATAGTCGAAGGCCAATACATCGGGCCTCGCCCTACCGTTGGCCACGGTAGGGGTATAGCGCCATTTGTTGTATGGAAGAAACGCAACCATGGTAAGCTATATACGTGGTAGATTCTTGGGTTGTAGGGACCGAGATCACCCGTCGACGTGAATACAGAAGATGGTTCACATGTGTTTTGGTTATTGGTTTTCTTGTTCGAGCACGTCAACAACAGCTCTACACTTGGTATATTATTGGTTGGTTGGTTGGAAGTATTGGTTTGGTCGGAGGTGTACCTCGACGCCGTATCCCTTTAAATGTGTTTACTTACCGCTCTTATGTACTTCCTATATAAGCGAATGTTGGTCATGATTTCCAACTGGTATGGGACGGTTGGCGATCATTGAGCCTCTCGCCAGTATAGGGTTGGTTGCCTTTATATGCTCCTACATGTTTACTTTCCTGCTATATTGTTGTGCATAATGCCATGCCATATAGTCACACGTAGTAACTTGTCGATTGTTGATTAAGTTAAAATTATTACCAAGATTAGTGCATATAGAGTCTTGGTTTACTATTACATTCATACTTATAGCACCCAATACATTATAGTATCTTACGGAGTCTTTTAGACTCACCCAACAACCTCCTCAGTTTGCAGGTTAAGTTCCAGCGCAGCGAGTCTTGGAGCTTGGAGTTAGCAAGATGTATTTTTATTGCCATTTCCTTCTTATTTCTTGTATTGTGAGATTGTGAGGTTCACTAAGTTATGTAAACTTAGTCTATGGGTAGAAATAGTTGTATTCGTTAGATTTGTATTTTGGTGCCGACTAGTGTAGTCGCGCCAGTTGTCGTACTATATTATTTTGGATTCCTGACTCGTGGTATTTAAGTATTATTGTTTCTCCGGCTCGTGTATTTAGCCGTCGAGGTTTTAATTATTGGGTTTATCTTTAGTGTTGTTCTCCGGCGTATTGTTTAGCCGTGGAGGTTATTTTTATGTTGTTGGAATTTTGTTAATCGAGCTTTGAGGCTCAAGTTCATTTGTTATTCCGCTGCCTTGTTTTTAGTATTCCGCTGCTTTGGTTTTGGTTTCAAGCTTTTGTAATTCGCTCTCTTCGATTGTTGTTAGTTTGGCGCACCGAGTTGGGGTTCAACATCGAACCCCGGACTCGGGTCGTCACAGGCACATTGCATTCCAATGTCCTAACAAACGGATAGTGTACTTAAAGGGAAATGAGTATGTATCCGGGGATGATGAGGAGGAAGAAGAGGAAGAGAGTGAAGATGAGGACCCATTTACCCTAGAAGCATTGGTCGTGAAAAAGGTGTTGAGTGCCCAAGTCAAAGAGTCTAGTGATCATCAAGGGAAACACATTTTTCATACTTGTTGCAACATTAAGGGAAAAGGTTGTGATTTGTTGATAGATAGTGGGAGTTGCACTAATGTTGTTAGCACGGAAGTGATAGAGAAGCTGAACATTCCGGTCATTAGGCACCCACATTCTTACAAAATTCAGTGGCTTAATGATTGTGGGGAGTTAAAAGTGACTAAGCAAGCCTTGATCTCATTTTCATTTGGGAAGTATAAGGATGAGATTATGTTTGATGTGGTCCCAATGCAAGTGGGGCATGTTCTATTGGGAAGACCATGGCAGTTTGATCGCCATGTGATGCATGATGGATTCTTGAATCACTACACCTTAGAATATAAGGGTAAATCACATACACTTCAGTCATTGATACCACAACAAGTCCATGAACTTTAGCTTCAAAAAGCAAGGAAAAGTGAGGCTAAAGAGGTTGAGGGGAAAGATGAAAAGAATGGGTTGATGGAAGCAAGTGAGAATAAGAGTGTTAAGAAAAAAAAAAAGTGGAAATGAAAAAAATATAAAGGCGGAAACACGAGAGAAAGAGGAAGAAAAGAAAGAAGTTGAAAAGGCCAAGGGCCAAAGAGTGAAAAAGATTTTTTTTGTCAAAACAAGTGAGGTTTCGAGGGAGTTGGGGGATAAAAGAGAGGTCTTTATCACGGTTTTCAAAAATAATTTGGTTACTAATGATATATCAAGAACTGTGCCTTCTTTTGTCTCTTCTTTATTGGAGGAATTCAAGGATGTCTTTCCCGATGATGAACCAAGTGGCTTGCCACCTTTTCGAGGGATAGAGCATCAAATTGACTTCATCTCAGGGTCAACTTTGCCAAACTGACCTGCTTACCGAGAAAATCCCGAGGAAACCAAAGAAATTCAAAGGCAAGTTGAGGAATTGCTCAATCATGGTAAGATTCGTGAATCCTTGAGTCCTTGTGCAGTACCGGTAATTTTGGTACCTAAGAAAAATGGTGAGTGGCGTATGTGTACCTATTGTAGGGCCATTAACCAAATCACTGTCAAGTATCGTTATCCTATCCCACACTTGGACGACATGCTTGATGAGTTGAATGGTGCTACAATATACACTCGAATTGATCTTAAAAGTGGTTATCACCAAATTAGAATTCGAGAAGGTGATGAATGAAAAACTGCTTTTAAAATCAAATTTGGGTTGTATGAGTGGTTGGTTATGCCTTTTGGTTTGACCAATGCACTGAGTACATTCATGAGGTTGATGAACCAAGTTCTTAGGGATTTCATTGGGAAATTTGTTGTTGTGTACTTCGATGATATTCTAATTTATAGCAAAAGCATGGAAGAACACACACATCATATTCGTTCTGTTTTGTGCACTTTAAGGGAGCATTCTTTATATGCTAACTTTAAGAAATGTGATTTTGCCATGGACAGAATAATGTTTCTTGGTTTTATTGTAAGTGCCGCAGGAGTGGAAGTGGATGAAGAGAAAATCCAAGCGATCAAGGAGTGGCCTACTCCTACAAGTGCGAGTGAGGTAAGGAGTTTTCATGGCTTGGCAAGCTTCTACCGGAGATTTGTCAAGAATTTCAGCACAATCGCCGCGCCATTGAATGAATTGGTGAAGAAGGAGGTAAAATTTCATTGGGGTGAAAAACAACAGGCTGCTTTTGAACTTTTGAAAGAAAGTTTAGTTTCTGCACCTATTCTTGTTTTACCTAATTTCGAGAAAATGTTTGAATTGGAGTGTGATGTATCGGGAGTTGGGATTGGTGGTGTTTTGAATCAAGAAGGTAAACCTGTTGCATATTTTAGTGAGAAGTTGAGTGGAGCATCATTGAATTATTCCACCTATGATAAGGAATTATATGCTTTGATGAGATGCCTTCGGACATGGGAACATTACCTTAGACCTAGGGAATTTGTGATCCACATAGATCATGAGTCAATCAAATACCTGAAAAGTCAAGGGAGATTGAACAAAAGGCATGTTAGGTGGGTTGAATTCATTGAATCCTTTTCATATGTAATCAAGTATAAAAAGGGTAAGGACAATATAGTAGCTGATGCTTTATCGCGTAGGCTTACTTTGATCACTACCATGCATTCTAGATTACTTGGATTTGCTTGCATTAAGGAATTGTATGCCAATGATGACGATTTCAAAGATGTGTTCTCATTGTGTGAAAAATTGGCTTTTGGAAAATACTATAGGCATGAGGGTTATCTTTTTAAAGAAAATCAGCTTTGTATACCCAAATGTTCTATGCATGAGTTACTCGTACGTGAGGCACATGGCGAAGGCCTTATGGGTCATTTTGGTGTATTTAAGATGCTCAAAACCTTAAAAGAACATTTCTTTTGGCCTAAAATGAGATTAGATGTCGTGCGTATTTGTTCTAGTTGCATAACTTGCAAGCGTGCCAAGTCACGAGTGGAACCCCACGGGTTGTACACTCCTTTGCCCATTTCACATTCTCCTTGGACCGACATTTCTATGGACTTCATTCTTGGACTGCCTAGATCTAAGCATGGTCATGATTCAGTATTTGTGGTAGTGGATCGGTTTTCAAAGATGGCACATTTCATTGCATGTCATAAAATTGATGACACTAGTTTTATAGCCAATTTGTTTTTCAAAGAAGTTGTGCGTTTGCATGGTATGCCAAGAACAATTATGAGTGATCGAGACACCAAATTCATAAGTTATTTCTAGAGAGTATTGTGGAATAAATTGGGAACTAAGCTGTTGTTTTCTACATCGTATCATCCTCAAACGGATGGGCAAACCAAAGTTGTCAATCGTGTCCTATCTCAATTGCTTAGGACTGTTTTGAATAAAAACTTGAAAGCTTGGGAGGAGAGTTTGCCAAAGTCGAATTTGCATATAACCGTTTTGCTCATACTACTACTAGTTACTCTCCTTTTGAAATTGTTTATGGGTTTAACCCTTGTAGTCCTTTAGATCTTGTTCCTATTCCAGTTAAGGAGCAAGCTAGCATGGATAGAAAACACAAGGTAGAGATGATTCAGAAATTGCATGAACAAGTTGATGTGAATTCGCCCGATTGATTGGGGTGAATTCGTTCCAAGACCGGATCGAGGAATACACACCCAATAACGAACGCGGAATATGAACTCAAACACTCGAACGAAGGAAAAACGCAGCAAATACTAATGAAGAAACGAAAATGATAGTTTGATAAGGGGTCTCCCTCGACCCGCTAATCGCAATGATTAGGAATCTCGAGGTGCGATTGAGAACCGTCGACGCGATTGCCAACGACCCACGACCACGGAACGCCACAATCTTTCGACTCTCGAAGATTGATGTTAGAGGTAGATTCCTAGTCCAAGAAACCCGATAAACTCACAACTCTGTTGTGAAAACAAGAGATAAACTCTCAAAATACAATTTAGCATATATCAATGATCCAAGATTCTCCATTACAAGTGTTTGAGAATGCCTTTTATATGTCTCCAAGACTGAAAATAATAAAAGAAAAAGTAACCCACGAAGTTACACAAAGGTTTCAAGAAAAAACCATCCAACTTCCACCAAAAATGTTTTAGAGTAGTTCTATTTCGTGGGATCGCAGAAGACTAAGTTACACTAGGCGTGATCACGCCTAACACGGAGTAGTCTTCTGAATTTGTTGGGATCGCAGAAGACTACGTGAGATTAGACGTGATCGCGCGTAGTTTTCTGAATTTGGCCCTCTAACATGCAAATGAATCTCCCTTGATGGCCTTGATCATTCTCGACTTCAATTCGGCCTCTAATCTCTTCCACAAGAGACGTAAAAGTCGCTTGAATTTCCTTTGCACATATACGAATCGTTGGGCCTCCGTTTATGCTTAATGGCTCATGAACGTGATTGGCTTGACCCGAACCATGCTTTCCTTGATTCTCATCATTCCCTCCCTCTTCAAAAGGATTCGACCTCGAATTAACACCTGTGTCAAAAGGAGAGGAGTTAGCAACAGAAAAATATGAACTTACAATAAGCTTACCATGTAATTCCACTTTATAATCCATATCGTAACCATGCTCAAAATCCTTTTGTTTTTGACTGAGCTCTTCATCCAAGCTCACATAACTCCAATCTCCGGGATCATGAATTAATCGAACTTGTCTTGCCTTTACCTGCAATGAAATCACAACAAAACAATGCACCATAACAAGACCTAAGTTGTTAGCACAAAATCTGCTATCCAACAATTTATCATAAGAAGTACTTTTCTCAAGGTCATGAGAGAACTCAACACCTTGACCATAAGACTCAAAGCCTCGTAATGTAGGATCTCGATCCTTACTCAAACACAACGAAACCCCATCTCCGGGTTCAAATATCAACCTAACAAATTCCCATTTTTGTAAAACCACGATTAACACATTAGTAACATGCCTCACACCAAGATCATTGTTACAACTAAAAGAACAAAACACTTGTGATAAGATCCTAGGTCTATCACATAACTTACCATGTATCCTCACAAAGAAACATTTCTCATGTCCAGCAGAATTTCCATGAACAACATTCTCAAATCTCAAGCTTTTACAAGTCAATGCATTCTCTTGCATTCTATCAACATAACACACATAACTCTTCCATGTTCCAGCATACTTAAGAAGAAATGGTTTTAACAAAGACAGTTTAGTTCCAAATGTGTCATGTAGTCCATAAATCTTATGAAAGAACAATGCTATATGGACAAGAATATCGAAGTTGTGACATGGATTATGACAAACCATTTTTGAAATCTTATTCGCATTCACAAACACATATCGCTGAGCCTTATGCACTTCCAATGAAAACCAAGACTCCAATAGTTCCTTGGACTCAACACACAACAAAGATGACAAAATTCTGACCATCTTGTGTTGGACATGCATTTCAGAATCTCTATGGAAGAAAATATCATCACGGGAAACATTACCCAATTTGCGACTCACATCAACATTATTTATTAAAGAAGAATTGTGCATACTCGCAAACTTAGAATTCTTAAACACCCTCAATGTACATTTTAGATTTTTTAATTCAACTTTCAATGCACAATACGAATCTACCAAATCAACCTTCAACTCACAATACAAATTTACTAAGTCAACCTTTGAGGCACATTCCAGGAATGGATCAACATATGAATTATTTGGTATATGAAATGTCAAACATAATTCATTGTCAACTAACTCTCAAAATTTTAACCACTCATTCAGTCCACGATAACCAATCAAAGCTTGAAAAGACAACATCTCACACATGTCAAGCTTTCTCAAGAATAACACACACTTTCAACTAGAGAATTTAACCAAATCAACATATTTAGAAATTTTAAGTCTCTTATTAAAGCCTTGGTGATTGATATGTGACAAGTCATCACGATTCCCAAGCTTCAATACCTTAGTATCACAAGAAGGAATAGAATCATACCTTCGAGATTGTGTAAGCACTACATCAATCTCCTTACCTTGTCGACAATCCCATTTGGATCGCATAGCTCCCTTGCTCAATTTCCGAATCACTTCATCAAAACCCTGAGAATAAGAATCAACATATGGAAGAAACAAACGGGGTGACATGTTAGAAATAAAAGGTATCTCCGCAGAGACGGGAAACACCTCACTATGACTTTTCACCAACTCCCTCTCAATCTCACTAGGGACAGCGGAAAAGATTGGTTTCACATTCTCCTTGCCATACAGCTTTTCAACCATTTCCTTTTCTCCCTCTTTCTCTCGTGTTTCCACCCTCATATTTTTATCTTTTTCATTCTTTTCCCACTCAACAGTCGGGTTTTCACTTGCTTCCATCAACTCACTCATTTTATTTTTCCACTCAACCTTGCTAGACTCACTTTCATCGTTCACTTGATTACTTTCTCTAGTTTCCCTCTCCTTTTGCTCGGCTATCTCTCGACTATTACTCTCTCCTTTAGCCGACCTCTCATTCTTATTTTCTCTCTTACTCTCCTTTTTCTCAGCTATCATATAAACATCACTTATCATTTTAGCCGAACTCTCTTTATTTTTCCTCAAGGTTTCTTTACATTGTGATGAATTTACACGAACCCTCTCATGTAAAACACTAGAGTTCTTCCTTTTAGTCAACTTGAGGCTACTAGGTGCTTGATAAAAAGAAGAAGAAGACCTCAACAAATCCTATTGGTAGTATTTCGGGACAAACTTCCGATGCATTACACGTTTCATTTCCTTCCACGTGTTAATGCGACCCTCTCCTATCTTTCTCCAGTTGTTGACTAATTGCTCCCACCACACACTCGCATACTCTCTGAACTTTAAGGATGCTGATGCGGGAGCATTAGGAGACGACCTACACAAAGACCCAAACAATACCATGGATGCATTACAAATGGGTGAAGATGGGTTGACTTTGTCTCTTGAAGCTTTGGTGATGCAAAGTAGGAAGATACAAGAGGTTGGAAGGCATTTGGAGGTCACGTGCACGACAAGGGAGGATACAAGAGAGGAAGAAGGCTTTCTGGACTTTCTGGACCAAGAGCGATCGCCTTATATTGGAGGAAGTGATCGCCCCATCACCAGTTTTGCGGACCAAGTTTCTGGCCACAAAGCGATCGCTTTGTAGCGGGCTAGGGCGATTGCCCTGTGACCAGTCTGACGAATTTTGCCTTTTCCTGCTGGTGTTTTGTTTCCCAAGTTGTATAGGATTGTTTCTCTATTCCTAGGTAGGATAGTATTTTAATCTCTTGTACCATTAGGATTAGTTTTCTTTTCCTTTTAAGATTAGGATTCAATTGTAAACAACTATATAAAGGGTTAGAATTAGAGTTGTAAAATTCAGATTTTGATTCTCAAGAGAGTAATACAAAGAACAAAGGTTTGTTCAGATTTTGTCTATTATTTTCCTTAGGTTTAGGAGGGTAATATTCAAAGGGCTCTTTACGTTAGGTAAGTGAAGCCTAACCGGTGAACCCAAACGGGATCTTTACGTTAGGTGAGTGAAGCCTAACCGGTGACCCGTCATCTATCCTTTTGTTTTCGCTGCATTTTCATCTTTATTCACGTAACCTTCATCCATAAATCCGCACGCAACAACTTCGGTGTTAGTTACGCATCAAATTGGTATCAAAGCTTAGGTTTTTCACAAATTCCAACTTTGTGAACGATCATGGCGGAAGAAGCAACATGCCCACGGGAAATAACATTGGAACAAGCTACAAATCTACGACGAGATCGCGAGATTCAAGAGCTGCGACAACGGTGGATCGAGTTTTGCAATTATTAGAAGAACGTCCGCGAGGTCGTGAAGAAATTGAAGATTCCAACTCGGATGAGGAAGAGGTAAGACGTCCAAGACCTAGACAACCTCAAGGACGGCCAAAGGAGGACGATGATCGAGGTTTGAAACTCGATATTCCTGAATTTGATGGTGCCATGGATCCGGATGGATATCTCGATTGGATTCGAAGAACGGAACGAATTTTTGAGTACAAAGAGTATAGTGATCGAAAGAAATTCAAGGTGGCCATTCTCAAACTCACAAGGTATGCTTCTATTTGGTATGAAAATTTGAAATCTCAACGAAGACGCAAAGGAAAGTCAAAAATCGAGTCTCGGGATAAATTTAAGAAATATCTTGATCGAAGGTTTTTACCTAGCACCTACCGACAAGATAATTTTTCAAAACTTATACAATTGAAGCAAGGGAATTCTACCGTAGCACAATACGTTGAAGAATTTGAGAAATTATCAATTATTTGTGACATGCAAGAACATGAAGAGCAAAAGATCGCTAGATTCATGGGAGGGCTGGATATCGAAATAACCAACATAGTGGAGTTACAACCGAGTTTTACCTTTGAAGAAATCTGCAAGGTCTCAATAAAATGTGAAAGACAAGTGAAGAAAATTTGAGAAAAGGGATGTTGAATTCTTTTCTCACTCGGATCTCCCTAGTCGATGTCGAGGTAATTTTATCTTAGACAAAGCTAAGACTCCTTATATTCGTTTGAAATAACCCACTTTTGTTTTTGGTTGCTGCTATTCTGTTGCTGATGTTTGTCTTCTATGCAAGCACGAGTCGTGACAGAGGGGACGACTCGTCCATTTTATCCCTGTTTCTGTCGTCCCTTTATAGTGGACGAATTAAGCTTTCTGTGGACGAGTCGTCCACTATGTCTCTGCTTCAGTCGTCCCTTTGTAGGGGACGAGTTAGGATGTCTGGGGATGAGTCGTCCATTCCTGTTTGGCATAGGCATGTTTAGGCTTTTTGGTTGCTCTTTGGTTTCCCCTACCCCCTTTGTAATGGGCAGCTCGTTAGAAGCTGGATCCCTCCCCGTAGTTATTTCCTTATGTATTTTATTTTGGTGGTTGAGGTTGTCATGTCCCCCACCTTGTTTGTAATTTTTTCCTTAATTAATAAAATCTAGGGAGTACCGTTTCCTTTCGCCAAAAAAAAAAAAAATGAAAGACAAGTGAAGAGGAAAAAGGTGGGAAATAAGACGACATTCTCGAAGGGTTTTTCAAGCAACTCGGCTTCAAACAACGCGGCGCCAAGCAACCCAAAGTCCAATAATCAAGGGGAGAAGCCCAACAAAAGCACCACCAATGAAAAGGCCAAAGGAAAGAAACCTATCAAAAGCAGGGACAACATCAAGTGCTTTAAATGTCAAGGATATTGTCATTATCAATCCGAGTGCCCCACCAAAAGAGTTTTGACTTTACACGAGATTCGAGATATCGAAAACAATCTTGCGTCATAAGACCAAGAAGATGAATCCGAAGAAGAAGAGGTAGATGAATTTGATTCCGAAGACGTCAAGGGGGAAACGCTAGTCTTGAGAAGATCTTTACATACGAAGCCGACGGCCATGGAAGAGGAACAAAGAGAACAAATCTTTCATGCAAAGTGTCTTGTGCAAGGAAAGGTGTGCGATGCAGTAGTAGATGGAGGAAGTTGTGCAAATGCCGTCTCCACTATACTCATTGACAAGTTGAAGGTCCCAACCACAAACCACTTGTGTCCTTACAAACTTCATTGGCTCAATGACGGATCCGAAGTTAAGGTAAATCGACAAGCTTTAATTGCTTTTTCCATGGGAAATTATCAAGATGAGATACTTTGTGATGTGGTACCAATGGATGTAATAACCTGAAATTTTCATGCCTTATATGCTTGCATTGTTTGTGTTGCTATGCTTAATATAATTGTTTGATTTCGTGTATAAACATGTTCAATATGGTTTTGCTCTATTCACATACATTTGAAGGTGTTATGATGGTATACATATTCATGCATTAGCTTGGTTTGAGTTCTGGTGATTTCTCTTAAGTATGAAGTGATTGTTGTTAGCATTTTACATGATGTTTAGAATGAGTTTTGGGTGTACTTCTAATTTGAATTGAAGTTGAAATCATCTTAGGGTGACTTGGGTACATCGTGGTAACATTTTGGAGTGTTTAAAAGTCTCTTAAACCTGAAACAGACCCTAGGCAGCCGCATGATGCGAGCTTGTCAAAAATGCCAAGTTTCTGAATTTCATGCGGACGCATGAAGCGCCCGCATAGAACCCCATGCGACCGCATGATGCTAAGTGATTTCCACGCACAAACTTTCTGGATCTTAAGCGGCCGCGCGAGGCGACCGCATGGAACCTATGCGACCGCATGGGGCGGCCGCATAGCGTCGGATTTCAGCTTAATGTTTGACTGATTTTTAAGTGATGTTGACTCTCCAATACTAATCCAATGGCTGAGATTTAAACTTACCTTTGACCTATTGACCATATAAATACCCTCCATCCTTGTGAGTGATAGAAGGAACTCTCATTTGCTCACAAAGTCATCCATGGTTGCCTAGAGACTAAGTGTGGGAGATAAAGGTGTAACTAGTGTGTGTGTGCTACATCTCCAAATCCAACCATCCAAATTGTGATCCAAGACCATCAAATTGTAGAGGCTGACTTGGAGACCAACATAGTAGGCTCAAAATTATAATCTCTTGGTTTAATTTCCACTCTACATGTAAGTTGCTAAACCCCCTTGTATGCTTAGAAAGTATTACATGTTTGTTCTTAAATCTTACATGCATGACTTGAATACAAGATGTTGCTATGTTTAAATGATATGTTGAGATATATAACATGTCTAAATGTTGGTTGTTGAGTTGGATGATGTTGCATGTTAGTTTAAAGAGCTCAACTATGGATTATACTAAAGAACATGTTAGAAACCTTTAAAGGGTGAAAATTGCACATAGCAATTATATCCAAATTTATGAACTTTGTAAATTAACTCCAGAAGTGGATTTTTGAGAAGATTATAATTCTTCGAATCATTTGTTAAAGTACTACAAAAATTTGAGTTCATTTTGTATGGAATATGGTCCTCCGAGTATTTGATACTAGTATGTTAGAGACTTGTAAAGTAGCTCTAAATTTGTGGTTTGTGGCTTTAAACAATATGTTTGATGATTATATATTGTAGAAAAATATAATCTACTTGATGTTTGTCAAGTTCACTACTTTTGAACTTGACGGTTAATTACATAAGTTGAGTAAGTTACCTACTTGTGTGAGTTGTGTAAGTCCAGCTGGCGTCATTGTTGTTAATGTCATGGTGGGACGACTTATAGTCTTTACGAATGGAATTCGTAATCGCTATAAGTCGCCGTACCGGAGTGCACACACCCCTCTTATGTTGGTGATGCGGGTGCGCTATGGGAAATTATGAACAAAGCTAGGGATGCAATACAAATGGGTAAAACTAATTTGACATTGTCACTTGAAGCCTTAATAATGCAAAATGGGAGGAAACAAGAAATTGGAAGGTACACGTATGTAATTTACACGACAAGGGAGGACGGTTGAAGGGCATGTGAGTGGCATGTGCAAAGGGCGGCTTGGAGGAAGGCAAAGGAAGGCAAAAATGTTTTTTTTGTGGCCCATGTGAAACCATGTTGGTGCCCATGTGAAACCAAGTTGTATTGTTTCCTAATTTGGTCAATGTTGTTTAGTCTTATTAGAACTCTTTAGTTTCCTAGTTAAATAGGTATTTAGGTGTCCTAGTGTAATTAGATTTCCTAAAGTCTTCATGTAATAGTTTTCTAGTTGAATTAGGAGATTATTTAAAGTTTTCTTGTAGGAAATAGGTTTATGGACGAATTTGTTATTCTTTTAGGGCTAGGAATTCAGATTTTTCATTATTCTTTTTAGATTAGGATTTATTTTGTAAAGCCTATATAAAGGCCTAGAATTAGAACTTGTAAAATTCAGATTTTGTGTTATATGAAAAGTATTTCAAAGAACAAAGTTTTGTTCAAATTTGTTTATTGCATTCCTTAGGTTTAGGAAGGTAATATCCAAAGGGATATTTACGTTAGGTGAGTGAAGCCTAACCGGTGAACCCAAACGGGATCTTTACGTTAGGTGAGTGAAGCCTAACCGGTGACCCGTAATCTATCCAACTTACCATTGTTACTCCATTGTTCGATTTCATCCCCACAAACTCACGGCTTCTACAACATTGTACCATAGCTCACGGTTTTCCATACTAAACTACCTTAGCCCACGGTTTTTCCATCTCAAAGGAACTAAACTCACGAATTCAAGACTATTCTTTTCAACACACAGATTAAAGATTGTGATTATTTTAATTCAAGATTGTATTTTTACTAACTCAAGGATTTCAACATTGTGTCTTTTTAATTCAAGATTGTGTTGTTATAACCCACGGTTTCAAGATTGAATCTTTGGTGGCTTATACGCATCAGTTGGCCACAGTTGAGAAGTAGCCCAACTGTTATAGCAATACGTATGACTTAGGCTTGCTAGGTTGAACTCGACGGGATTATGTCGGGGACATCGATACTACGCACACGAGTATCGAGGCACTATTGGTTATTTGTGTAATGCAGGAGCTACACAAGGTCGAAGAAAGAGATATGATATCCTTCTCTAACATGGGTTATGTACAAGCACTTATATGTTATTCAAAGTGCTATGTGAGTTGAATGATGGTACATCAAGTAAGATGGTATATGTTACGTTATTGTATATAAATGTTGATACCATGTTATGTTTATTACTTGAGCATCATGCCATGCCATTTAGTCGCATTAGTAACTTACTGTGTCATTATGACTCACCCGTTATGTGTTTAATTATTTTTCCTTAGATCCAAGCCAACCCAGAAGTTCTCGGTGAGGCCGAAGTGGTTCGTTAGTTTGCGTGTCGCCTACGTTGGGAGTTCGAGGATCCCTATCTTAGTTATCTGTTTTCATTTTGGTAAGGACGATGGATATGTAAAGTTATATAAACTTTACTTGGGTTTTATTTTGGTGTTGTAAATATATCCTTTTGGTAGCCGACATATGTATGTCGTGCTCTTGTGCGGTTGTGTTGTTGAGTTAGTTCTTTCTCGAGCATGTGGTAGCTCGCGGTCATGTTTTGTTTCCGGCATGTTGTGGCTGATGTTTATGTAGTAGTTGTTCACTTTTCACGAGTTATAACTCGTGGTCGTTGTTAGTTGTTTTTCTGGCCTTGTTATCGCCGAAGATCTTTCATATACTTGTGTTAATCAGGTTATCAGTTGTGTTTTGTCGTAAGTACGGGCTGTTACGCCACGTGCTCTTCTTGTTGTTATGTTGTTTTGGCGACTCGACCTTGGGATTTCGTATAGAGATCCGGGTCGGGGCGTCACAATCAATCTCTATCGAGCACTTGTTTAGCCTTTGTAATCAAGTCTTTTGATACTCTAAAAGAATCCGCAAAGCTTCCAACAATCGATCTATATTGAGCTCTTGTTTACCCTTTGTAATCAAGTCTTTTGATCATCTAAAAGAATCCACAAAGCTTCCAACAATCAATCTCTATTGAGCTCTTGTTTATCCTTTGAAAGCAAGTCTTTTGATCTTCTAAAAGGACCCATAAAGCTATCAAGAATAAATCTCTATTGAGCACTTGTTTATCCTTTGTAAACAAGTCTTTTGATACTCTAAAAGGATCCATATAGCATCCAACAATCAATCTCTATTGAGCTCTTGTTTATCCTTTGAAAGCAATTCATTTGATCCTTTAAAAGTATCCACAAACTTTCCAACAATCAATCTCTATTGACCTCTTGTTTATCCTTTGAAATCAAGTCTTTTGATCCTCTAAAAGGATCCAAAAAGCATCCAACAATCAATCTCTATCGAGCACTTGTTTATCCTTTGAAAGCATGTCTTTTGTTCTTCTAAAAGGATCCACAAATCTTCTAACAATCAATCTATATTGAGCTCTTGTTTATCCTTTGTAATCTAGTCTTTTGATCATATAAAAGAATCGACAAAGCTTCCAATAATCAATCTTTATTGAGCTCTTATTTATCCTTTGTAAACCAGTCTTTTGATCTTCTAAAAAGATCCACAAAGCTTCCAACAATCAATCTCTATTGAGCTCTTCCTTATCCTTCGAAATCAAGTCTTTTTATCCTCTAAAAGAATCCATAAAGCATACAACAATCAATCTCTATTGAGCACTTGTTTAGCCTTTGTAATCAAGTCTTTTGATCATATAAAAGAATCCACAAAGCTTCCAACAATTGATCTATATTGAGCTCTTATTTATCCTTTGTAATCACTTCTTTTGATCATCTAAAAGAATCCACAAAGCTTCCAATAATCAATTTCTTTTGACCTCGTGTTTATCCTTTGTAAACAAGTCTTTTGATCCTCTAAAATGACCCACAAAGCATCCAAGAATAAATCTTTATTGAGCTCTTGTTTATCCTTTGAAAGCAAGTCATTTGATCCTTTAAAAGTATCCACAAAGCTTCCAACAATCAATCTCTAATGACCACTTGTTTAACCTTTGAAATCAAGTCTTTTGATCCTCTAAAAGGATCCAAAAAGCATCCAACAATCAATCTCTATTGACCACTTGTTTATCCTTTGTAATCTAGTCGTTTGATCCTCTAAAAGAATCTACAAAGATTCCAATAATCAATCTTTATTGAGCTCTTGTTTATGCTTTGTAATCTAGTCTTTCGATCATCTAAAAGAATCCATTAAGCTTCCAAAAATCAATCTTTATTGAGCACTTGTTTAACCTTTGTAATCAAGTCTTTTGATACTCTAAAAGAATCCACAAAGCTTCCAACAATCGATCTATATTGAGCTCTTGTTTATCCTTTGTAATCAAGTCTTTTGATCATCTAAAAGAATCCACAAAGCTTCCAACAATCAATCTACTTTGACCTCTTGTTTATCCTTTGTAAGCAAGTGTTTTGATCTTCTAAAAGGACCCATAAAGCTTCCAAGAATAAATCTCTATTGAGCACTTGTTTATCCATTGTAAACAAGTCTTTTGATCCTCTAAAAGGATCTACAATGCACCCAACAATCAATCTCTATTAAGGTCTTGGTTATCCTTTGAAAGCAAGTCATTTGATAATTTAAAAGTATCCACAAAGCTTCCAACAATCAATCTCTATTGACCACTTATTTATCCTTTGAAATCAAGTCTTTTGATCCTTTAAAAGGATCCAAAAAGCATCCAACAATCAATCTCTATAGAGCACTTGTTTATCATTTGAAAGCATGTCTTTTGTTCCTATATAAGGATCCACAAAGCTTCTAACAATAAATCTATATTGAGCTCTTGTTTATCCTTTGTAATCTAGTCTTTTGATCATCTAAAAGAATCCACAAAGCTTCCAACAATTAATCTCTATTGAGCTCTTGTTTATCCTTTGAAACAAGTCTTTTGATCTTCTAAAAGGACCCATAAAGCTTCCAAGAATAGATCTCTATTGAGCACTTGTTTATCATTTGTAAACAAGTCTTTTGATCTTCTGAAAGGACCCATAAAGCTATCAAGAATAAATCTCTATTTAGCACTTGTTTATCCTTTGTAAACAAGTTTTTGATCCTCTAAAAGGATCCACAAAGCATCCAACAATCAATCTCTATTGAGCTCTTGTTTTTTCTTTGAAAGCAAGTCAATTGATCCTTTAAAAGTATCTACAAAGCTTCCAACAATCAATCTCTATTGACGTCTTGTTTATCCTTTGTAAGCAAGTCTTTTGATCTTCTGAAAGGACCCATAAAGCTATCAAGAATAAATCTCTATTTAGCACTTGTTTATCCTTTGTAAACAAGTCTTTTGATCCTCTAAAAGGATCCACAAAGCATCCAACAATCAATCTCTATTGAGCTCTTGTTTTTTCTTTGAAAGCAAGTCAATTGATCCTTTAAAAGTATCTACAAAGCTTCCAACAATCAATCTCTATTGACCTCTTGTTTAACCTTTGAAATCACATCTTTTGATCCTCTAAAAGGATCCAAAAAGCATCCAACAATCAATCTCTATTGAGCACTTGTTTATCCTTTGAAATCATGTCTTTTGTTCCTCTAAAAGGATCCACAAAGCTTCTAACAATCAATCTATATTGAGGTCTTGTTTATCCTTTGTAATCTAGTCTTTTGATCATCTAAAAGAATTCACAAAGCTTCCAGTAATCAATCTTTTTTGAGCTCTTATTTATTCTTTGTAAACCAGTCTTTTGATCTTCTAAAAAGATCCACAAAGCTTCCAACAATCAATCTCTATTGAGCTCTTCCTTAGCCTTTGAAATCAAGTCTTTTTATCCTCTAAAAGAATCCACAAAGCATACAACAATCAATCTCTATCGAGCACTTGTTTAGCCTTTGTAATCAAGTCTTTTGATACTCTAAAAGAATCCACAAAGCTTCCAACAATCGATCTATATTGAGCTCTTGTTTACCCTTTGTAATCAAGTCTTTTGATCATCTAAAAGAATCCACAAAGATTCCAACAATCAATCTCTATTGAGCTCTTGTTTATCCTTTGAAAGCAAGTCTTTTGATCTTCTAAAAGGACCCATAAAGCTATCAAGAATAAATCTCTATTGAGCACTTGTTTATCCTTTGTAAACAAGTCTTTTGATCCTCTAAAAGGATCCACATAGCATCCAACAATCAATCTCTATTGAGCTCTTGTTTATCCTTTGAAAGCAATTCATTTAATCCTTTAAAAGTTTCCACAAACTTTCCAACAATCAATCTCTATTGGCCTCTTGTTTATCCTTTGAAATTGATGCGTAACAAACGCCAAAGTTGTTGCGTACGAGTTATGGATGAAAGTTTATGTGATTAAAGATGAAAGTGCAGCGAAAATTAAAAGGATAGAAGACGGGTCACCAGTTAGGCTTCATCACCTAACGTAAAGATCCCGTTTGGGTTCACCGGTTAGGCTTCATTCACCTAACGTAAAGAGCCCTTTGAATATTACCTCCTAAACCTAAGGAAATAATAGACAAAATCTGAACAAAACTTTGTTCTTTGTATTTCTCCTTGAGAGTCAAAACTGAAATCTGAATTTTACATCTCTAATTCTATCCCTATTTATAGGTGTTTACAATTGCCTCCTAATCTTAAAAGGAAAAGAAAACTACTCCTAATTGTACAAGCATTTAGAATACTATCCTACCTAGGAATAGAGACATAAACCTACACAATCTAGGAATCAAACAGCAGTAGGAAAGATACAAATTTCGTCATTCTGATCGCAGGGCGATCGCCCTGTCCCGCCACAAAGCGATCGCTTTGTGGCCAGAATCCTGGTCCGCAAAAATGGCATCAAGGCGATCGCTCTCTCCTAAAACAAGGCGATCGCTCTTACTCCAGAATATTGCCAATGCCTTCTTTTTCCCATGTGTCGTCCCTTGTTGTGCACGTAACCTCCAAAGGTCTTCCAAACTCTTGAGTCTTCCTATTTTGCATCATCAAAGACTCGAGAGACAACGTCAATCCATCTTCACCCACTTGTAATGCATCCATGGCTTTGTTTGGGTCTTCATGAAGGATGTTACCCAATGCTCCCGCATCATCCTCCCCTTCTTGAGAAAGAATTGGCCTCAATTCTTCAAGCATTTTGTCCTCTAGGTATGGTGACAAATCCCCCACATTGAATGTAGAACTAATCGAATATTCCTCGGGAAGGTCCAATTTGTAGGCACTATCACCAAATTTCTCCAACACTTGAAAAGGTCCTTCGGCTCTTGGCATTAGCTTATTCTTCCTCTTGCTAGGAAATCACTCCTTCCGCAAATGTAGCCAAACTAAATCTCCGGTTTGAAATTCCGGTTGCTTGCGACTCTTGTTGGCTCGTTTCTTGTAAACCTCATTCACTTTCTCAATTCTTGCTCAAACTTGTTCATGGAATTGTTGTATATCCTTCAACTTGTTGAATGCATCCGGTTACTCTTTCCCTTTTCGTGTGGGAACCATATCTATCGGCAAACAAGGATTAACCCCATACACAACTTCAAATGGAGAATATTTGGTTGCATATGTTGGTGTACGGTTATAGGCAAATTCAGCATGAGCCAACTTCAAATCCCAATCCTTTTGGGTCTTCCCAACTAATCCTCTTAATAGAACTCCAAGGGTCCTATTGGTCACTTCCGTTTGTCCATCCGTTTGCGGGTGATGAGATGTACTAAACAACAATTTTGTTCCAATTATCCTCCAAAGAGATCTCCAAAAATGGCTAAGAAACTTGCTAACTCTATCACTCACAATTGTCTTTGGTACCCCATGCAATCGCACAATTTCCTTGAAGTACAAATCCGCAATTAAGGAAGCATCATCCGTTTTGTGACATGACACGAAATGCGCCATTTTCGAGAATCGATCAACTACCAGCATGATAGCATCCTTTCCTCTTTGCGTTTGTGGTAACGCGACAATGAAATCCATTGACACATCACTCCACGGTTGTTTTGGTACGGGCAAAGGTGTATACAAACCTTGATGGAATGTACTCTTCATCTTTTGACAAGTGGCACATCTAGAGATAATAGTTTGCACATCTCCAAGCATCTTCGGCCAATAAAAATGTTCTTGTAATAACTCCAACGTCTTGTTGATGCCAAAATGTCCCGCTAGTCCTCCTCCATGAGTTTCTCATACCAATAACTCCCTTATCGAACACTTGGGAATACAAAGCTGATTGCCTTTGAACAAAAAGCCTTCTTGTAACATGAAATTCCCATTTTTCCCTTTTTCGCAATCAAGAATAATAGAGCCAAAATTCGGGTCTTCCTTGTAGTATTCACATACTAGTTTGAACGCTAGTAGCTTGGCATCCATCATGGTAAGCATAGAATACCTTCGAGATAACGCATCCGCTACTACGTTATTCCTTCCATCCTTATATTTTGAAGAAAAGTTGAAAGATTGCAAAAATTCCACCCATTTTGCATGTGATGCGTAACAAACGCAGAAGTTGTTGCTTACGAAGTTATGTATGCAGTTTATGGAAACAATGATAAAAATTGCAGCGAAAACAAAGGATAGATGACGGGTCACCGGTTAGGCTTCACTCACCTAACGTAAAGATCCCGTTTGGGTTTACCGGTTAGGCTTCACTCACCTAACGTAAAGAGCCCTTTGAATATTACCTCCTAAACCTAAGGAAATAATAGACAAAATAAGAACAAAACTTTGTTCTTTGAATTTCTCCTTGATTTTTTTTTTAAAGGTTGGAGGGGACATAGACCTTACCCCAACCTTTATTATTATTATTTAATGCCTTGAAAGGCTACAATGATTCTATGATGCCTTTTGGTGTGGCTAGAACAAATTGATCAAACACCCGACCTCTTCGCGTACCAGGGTGGCTATGGTGTAGGGCTTGAACACTCAACCTCTCTGTTAAGAGAAGTGAGACAATTTTAGTACCAGGGTGTCGTCTCTGGTGAGACTTGAACACTCAACCTCTCTGTTAAGATAAGTGAGCGGTACCACTTGAGATAGAGCTCATTGGTAATTTTTCGTTGAGAATTAAAACAATAATCTGATTTTTACAACTCTAAATCTATCCCTATTTATAGTTGTTTTACAATGCATCCAACCTTACAAGGAATAGAAAACTAATCCTAATTGTACAAGCATTTAGAATACTACCCTACCTAGGAATAGAAAACAATCCTATACAGTTTGAGAGTCAAAACAGCAGCAGGAAAACGAACTTCGTCAATACTGGTCACAGGGCGATCGCCCTGTCACGCCACAAAGCGATCGCTTTGTGGCCAGTAACTTGGTCCGCCAAACTGCTTTAAAGGCGATCGCTCTCTCTTAGGCTTAGGCGATCGCTCTCCACCCAGAATGCCTTCTTTTTCCCAAATATCACCCCTTGTTGTGCATGTGACCTCCAAAGGCCTTCCAAACTCTTGAAACTTCCCTCCTTGCATCATCAAAGCCTCGAGAGACAACGTCAACCCATCATCACCCACTTGTAATGCATCCATGGCTTTGTTTGGGTCTTCGTGAATGTTGTTACCCCATGCTCCCGCATCATCCTCCCTTTCTTGAGAAAGAATTGGCCTCAATTCTTCAAGGATTTTGTCTTCTAAGTACGGTGACAAATCTCCCACATTGAATGCAGAACTAATCGCGTATTCCTCGGGAAGGTCCAACTTGTAGGCACTATCACCAAATCTCTCTAGCACTTGAAAAGGTCCTTCGGCTCTTAGCATTAGCTTATTCTTCCTTTTGCTAGGAAATCGCTCCTTCCGCAAATGTAGCCACACCAAATCTCCGGGTTAGAATTTCGGTTGTCTTCTACTCTTGTTGGCTCGTTTCTTGTATAATTCATTCACCTTTTCGATTCTTGCACGAACTTGTTCATGGAATTGTTGTATATCCTTCAACTTGTTGAACGCATCTGGTTGCTCTTTCCCTTTTCGTGTAGGAACCATATCTATTGGCAAACAAGGATTAACCCCATACACAACTTCAAATGGAGAATGTTTAGTTGCATATGTTGGTGTACAGTTATAAGCAAATTCAGCATGAGCCAACTTCAAATCCCAATCCTTTTGGGTCTTTCCCACTAATCCTCTTAGTAGAACTCCAAGGGTCCTATTGGTCACTTCCGTTTGTCCATCCGTTTGCGGGTGATGAGATGTACTAAACAACAATTTTGTTCCAATGATCCTCCAAAGAGACCTCCAAAAATGGCTAAGAAATTTGCTATCTCTATCACTCACAATTGTCTTTGGAACCCCATGCAAACGCACAATTTTCTTAAAATATAAATCCGCGACTAAGGAAGCATCATTCGTCTTGTGACATGGCATGAAATGCGCCATTTTCGAGAATCGATCAACCACCACCATGATAACATCCTTTCCTCTTTGCGTCCGTGGTAGAGCCACAATAAAATCCATTGATACGTCGCTCCATGGTTGCTTCGGTACGGGCAAAGGCGTATATAATCCTTGATGGAATGTACTCTTCATCTTTTGAGAAGTGGCACATCTAGAGATAATAGTTTGCACATCATCAAGCATCTTTGGCCAATAAAAATGTTCTTGTAATAACTCCAACGTCTTGTTGATGCCATAATGTCCCGCTAGTCCTCCACCATGCGTTTCTCGAACGAATAGCTTTCTTATCGAACACTTGGGAATACAAAGTTGATTGCCTTTGAACAAAAAGCCTTCTTGTAACACGAAATTCCCACTCTTCCCTTTCTCCCAATCGAGAACAATAGAGCCAAAATCTGGATCTTCCTTGTAGTATTCGCATACTAGTTTGAACCCTAGTAGCTTGGCATCCATCATGGTAAGCATAGAATACCTTCGAGATAATGCATCCGCTACCACATTGTTCTTTCCATCCTTATATTTCGAAGAAAAGTTGAAAGACTGCAGAAATTCCACCCATTTTGCGTGCCTCGGTTTCAACTTGTGTTGCCCATGAATGTACTTCAATGCCTCGTGATCGGAATGAAGGACGAAATGATTCGGCCTTAAGTAATGACTCCAATGATCCAAAGCTCGAACCATAGCATAGAATTCTTTGTCATAAGTAGAATAATTGAGTCTCGCTCCTCCAAGCTTTTCACTAAAGTAAGCAATGGGCCGCTTTCCTTGAGTCAACACCGCTCCTATACCTACTCCACTAGCATCACATTCAACTTCGAAAGGTTGTGAGAAATCGGGTAAGGCTAAAATCGGTGTTTTGTATAACTTCTCCTTAAGCTTTTCAAAAGCTAGTTGGGCCGCCGAAGTCCACTCAAATTTTTCTTTCTTCAAGGTTTCGGTTATGGGACTTGCAATGGTACTAAAGTCTTGAATGAAGCATCTATAGAAAGAAGCTAGTCCATGAAATGAGCGTACCTCCGTAATAGTGGTTGGAATAGGCCAAGACTTGATTGCTTCAATCTTCGTTTGATCAACCGCTACTCCTTCCTTTGACACCACATAACCAAGGAATGTTATACTTGGTTGCATAAACGAGCACTTCTCAAGTTTTCCATAGAGCTTGTTTTTCCGTAAAGCTTGTAGTACCTCCTCAAGATGTCGTACATGTTCCTCCTGGCTTTTGCTATACACCAAAATATTGTCTAGATAGACGACCACAAATTTTCCCAAGAATGGTCTCAACACCTCATTCATTAGTCTCATGAAGGTACTTGGGGCATTCGTGAGCCCGAATGGCATCACTTTCCACTCGTATAATCCATGCTTCGTCTTGAACGCCATTTTCCATTCCTCCCCTTCGCGCATACAAATTTGATGATAACCGCTCCTCAAATCGATCTTCGAATAAAAGATAGCACCATGTAGTTCATCAATCATGTCATCCAAGGGTGGCATTGAAAATCGGTATTTGATAGTGATATTGTTGATTGCTCGACTATCCACACATATCCGCCATGAGCCATCCTTCTTGGGTACTAAAAGAGCTGGTACCGCACATGGACTCATACTTTCTTCCACATATCCCTTCGAGAGCAATTCCTCAATTTGCTTTTGAAGCTCCTTCGTTTCTTCCGGATTGCATCTATAGGCCGGTTTGTTGGGAAGTGGCATTCCGGGTATCAAATCTATTTGGTGCTCAATGCCTCGCTTAGGTGGCAAACCCGGGGGTAGATCTTCGGGGAATACATCCTTGAACTTGTTGAGTAGGGGTTTCATTAAGGGGTGTAGTTCCTCCCCTTCTTGACTTTGGACCCCTTGAGGAATAACGAGAATTGCTTGGCCATCCTTGACGGCTTGTTCGGCTTCTCGTTCACTTGCCAATAGGTTTGTCTTTTGTGGGGGTTTTTTGATAGGAACTATTTTGGAGGGTGGTAAAGGATTTAACTTGAACTTCTTACCATCCTTCTTCACAATATAAGCATTTTCCCTCCCTTCATGGGTTACATATCTATCATATTGCCAAGGTCTTCCCAAAAGTATATGGCACACATCCATTGGAACCACATCACAAAGTATCTCATCTTGATAGTTTCCCATAGAAAAAGAGATTAAAGCTTGACGATTTACCTTTACTTCGGATCCATCGTTGAGCCAATGAAGCTTGTAAGGACGAGAGTGGTTTGTGGTTGGGACCTTCAATTTGTCGATGAGAATATTAGAGACGGCATTCGCACAACTTCCTCCATCTATTACTACATCGCACACTTTCCCTTGCACAAGACACTTCGCATGAAAGATTTGTTCTCTTTGCTCCTCTTCGATGGCCGTTGGTTTTGCATGTAGAGATCTCCTCAAGACTAGTGTCTCCCCCTTGACTTCTTCGGAGTCAAATTCCTCTACCTCTTCTTCTTCGGATTCATCTTCTTGGTCTTGAGTCGCAAGATTGTCTTCAATATCTCGAATCTTATGTATAGTCAAGACTCTTTTGGTGGGGCACTCGGATTGGTAATGACCATATCCTTGATATTTAAAACACTTGACGTTGTCCTTGCTCTTGATTGGTTTCTTTCCTTCGGCCTTCTCACTTGTGGTACCTTTGTTGGACTTCTCTCCTTGATTGTTGGGTTTTGGATTACTTGGCGCTGTGTTGCTTGTGGCCGAATTATTTGAAAAACCCTTCGAAAAAGTCATCTTATTTCCCACCCTTTTCTTCTTCACTTGTCTCTCACACTTGATTGAAACCTTGCAAATTTCCTCAAAAGTAAAGCATGGTTGTAGCTCTACCATGTTGGCTATCTCGACATCTAGCCCTCCCATAAATCTAGCAATCTTTTGTTCTTCATGCTTTTGCATATCACAAATAATCGATAACTTCTCGAACTCTTCAACATATTGTGCAACGGTAGAACTTCCTTGCTTCAATTGTATGAGTTTTGAAAAATTATCTTGTCGACAAGTGCTAGGTAAGAACCTTCGGTCAAGATATTTCTTAAACTTATCCCAAGACTCGATCTTTGACTTCCCTTCACGACTTCGTTGAGATTTTAAATTTTCATACCATATGGAAGCGTACCTTGTGAGTTTGAGAATAGCTACCTTGAACTTCTTTCGATCACTAAACTCCTTGTACTCAAAAATTCGTTTCGTTCTTCGTATCCAATCTAGATATCCTTCCGGATCCATAGCACCATCGAATTCAGGAATGTCGAGTTTCAAGCCTCGATCGTCGTCCTCCCTAAGCCATCCTTGAGGTTGCCTAGGCCTTGGGCACCTCACTTCCTCCTCATCCGAGTTGGAATCCTCAACTTCTACACGGCCTTGTGGTCTTTCTTCTAGTAATTGCAAAACTCGATCAACTCGTTGTCGAAGCTCTTGGATCTCACGATCTCGTCGTAGGTTGGTAGCTTGTTCCAAGGTAATTCCACGTGGGCATCCTGTCTCTTCCGCCATGATCGTTCACAAAGTTGGAATTTGCGAAAGACCTAAGCTTTGATACCAATTTGATGCGTATAATTCACCAAGTTTGATGCTTTGATGCCAATTTGATGCGTAACAAACGCAGAAGTTGTTGCTTACGAAGTTATGGATGAAGTTTATGGAAACAATGATGAAAATTGTAGCGAAAACAAAGGATAGATGACGGGTCACCGGTTAGGCTTCACTCACCTAACGTAAAGATCCCATTTGGGTTCACCGGTTAGGCTTTACTCACCTAACGTAAAGAGTGGTAGGCTTTAAACCTAACGGTTTATTTAAATTCCGCAAGCGCACGGGCTATTGCAGTATAGCGGGTGCAAGTACGAGTCGATCCCACAGAGACAGGGTTTACTTAGGAATTATTTTTGTCTTTATTAAAATTGTAGAATAGATTGGTTTTGGAAATAGAAAGAACATAAACAGAAAATACTTTTTAAATGAGACTTTATAAAACGAAGCATTCTTGGGATTGGAAATCATACACATAATTTGTTCATCAAATAGTCATTATCTTAGGAAATAAAGGTTTTCATAAAAATCAAGGATGGTATGTTAAGCCTACACTACTTCGGGTTAAGACAGTAGTGTTTGTATTCTTCACTAATTATGTCCTAACTGTTCGAGATGTCCGTTTACGTTGCTCCCGCCCTGTCACAAACGGGCATTCCGACTTATCTCTAGCTGACCATAATTAGTAAGAATCCATTAAGAACGAGAGTCAACATACTTTCCATTAAAGGAACACCCCTAGGCCGTTGAACTACTTTCGTGATCAATGGAACCCAGTTTCTTTATATGGTTCCGTCAATCGAGATTCTCCGCTAGGTCCTTCTCTCAATTGACTGAATCATACAAGTTGGACGTCTCCAAAATGTAAGACATTTAAAGATTAATATAAAGAAATTGTTTAGATGAAGATAGAAGACAAGACTTTCACATTTTAAGATGATGAACAGTTATGCTTTGAGTTTCCAACCCCAAGAACAAGGGGGATTACTCACTAGCCATATAAGATAGATAAGCAATAATAATAGAAATAGAGTAAGAGAAACTTATGAGAGATGAATGACTGGAAATAATGCTTCACTTTATTGCTTCTTGTCCAAAGGAACTTCAAGAACAAAATAGACTTGAATCTTCAAAGGATCTTTGGAAATCAATGTAATAAGTCTTTGTATCTAAATTCTACAATCTCTGATGAAAATACTATCAAAATTCGGTATCTTTCTATATCTAAGACTGAGTACAAGAGGTCTTTTTATAATGGGGAGGGAACTCTTCAAGAAGGTGCCTCCAAAAGGTGCCTTTTAAATCTGCAGACGCGACTTGCACGGCCGAGTCAAGGGAGTTGCACGGCCGTGCTCTTTTGGCGCCAATTTTGAATTTGATTTTGGACATCTTGCACGGCCGCTCCACTCTAAGCTGCACGGCCGCTCCGAAGGATAACACGGCCAATCAACTTTCAAGACACGGCCACTCCATGTTTTGAGGCCAAAAATGGCCTGAAAATGGCCTTGTGCACGGCCGCTCACTTTTGGCTGCACGGCCGCTCCATCTGATTTTTGGTTTGTGTGTTTGATTTATTTGTTGCTCCTCCATGCCTTTGCATCAAAAAGTGTCTAAGCATCCTTTGATCATAAAAAGACTCCAAAACCTGTCTAAAAATGCATGGAATATACCAAAAAGCGTAAAATCTAATAAATGTGAAAAAGGAACTAAAATGTACTTAAAATGAGATGAAAATGGTAATTTAACTAAGTAAAAGTATATAAAAACTTAGGATAAATGACTATATAATAGTCACTTATCAAACTCCCCCACACTTAAGCTCTTGCTTGTCCCCAAGCAAGTTTAGGATAAAAAGAGGGAGAAAAGAAAAGAAAAACAAGAATGATCCCTCAGAAATATAGTAGCAAGCCCTAATTGCCTTTTGGATATTGCCTTCATCTTTCTAGTCATATTTTGTATACCTTTAAATTTTATTAGCAAGAAGCATTTAGGGGATATTTTAAAGAAATAATTTTTAAGACAATAACCTAATATAGCATATATAGAATTTGATCAAGTAAAGCATGCTAGAAGGATAAATCTTAGATCAATCACTTGGTAAAAGAGAAGCTTTCACTCTTTAGAGTGATTTTTGAGAAAATGAATTTATTACTTTAAAATGTACAAAGGGAAGTATAAATACTTATTCACAAACTAGAAGTTTCCATAGAATTGTATTACATTTTTTAATCACAAGGGCGAAAAATGGATGATGATAGTGGAAAAATCTCATCAAGGTATTAACAATTTTATCTTATTTTTGCACGTGTTATATTTTTGCAAAAGACCTTAGTTATTTTTGATCCTTTCAAGTAGGAGACATTGTGGCTGCGAACCCCATGTTCCTAATACTTAGATCAAGAATACTTTGGATATTACTCCCGTTTGGCAAGGAAGCATCGTCGCAGCGAACGCCGTGCCCCGAGTTACTTAGGAAGTAATAGGTTTCTTTTTGCTTTTAGGATTTGGTGACTAAGTCACTCTTTTAGCAATAAGATAAAATGCTTAACCTTGATTCGATTAGTGGAAATAGAAAGATGGGATTTTGATGAAGAGGTGTGCTTCAAGGGATGCAAAACAAAATGGATGCTTCTAATAAGGGAATAAATATTTAATAAAATTTAAAATGTACAATTTTAAAGAAATATTTTCAAGAATTTTTCATAAGAATAACCAAGTGTATAAAATGATTAATAAAGATTCCTTCTAATCAAATGCTTTTTCTTGATAAAACCCTATATTTTGCTATATTAACTTATGAGGCTTTTAATTTATTTCCTAAAAATATCCCTATATTTTTCTTTTTATTAATTTCTAAGCTTATAGAAAGTATGAGAGGAAAGACAAAGGCATTATTCTTGGGCAAATAGCAAGCATAAGAAATAATGATATGGATCATCATAGGGATTTTTTTTTAATTTTTTTATATATACTATTCATGCATAAAATGAAAATGCAACTAAAAAGAAAAAAATATACTAGAAAGCAAGTAAATCTAGACTAGAAAGCAAGTAAAATAAGATAGATATACCCCCCCACACTTGAAATGAACATTGTCCTCAATGTTTCAAGGAACAACGTCAATCTTGGGGGAGTAAAGAAAAACTCACTAAAATGGTGGTGGTGGTGGAAAGTTGTCCCAATGGCTTGTCCCATAATTGTAAATGTCGTCAATTCTTCCTTGGACATGTTGAATACGGCCATCCATTTGGCCGAGTTGTTGAAGAATTTGAGCGTTTTGCTCAAGTAATTGACCTTGTTGGACAAACAACTGATCAAACCGTTGGTAGAAATTGGGTGGCATTGGGGCTCGCACATCTTCTTCTTCTTCTTCTTCTTCTTCTTGGGCTTCTCCTTGGATAGCATTTGGAAATATCCAAGTCTCGGGCTCTCTTATTCGGACGGTGGGAAGATTGTTGTTTGGGAGTACAATGTAGGGAATTTTTCCCGCTCCTACTAACCAATTATACTCATTATTTCCCCTATCCAAAATCAACTGCATAGTTCGAAGAGTTGGAATATCCAATTTTGTTGACCCTCTCACCTCAACCCAGTCATTTGGAATCTCAAAATTGAAGTGCTTGGCAATCAAAGTAATTATTCCTCCAATATGAATTTCCCCGTTAAAGGTTGGAGAAACAATGTCACCAATCAACTCGAAGAGGAAGTTGCAAAGGTTTATCCTCCAACGTTCCCAAACAAAACACCACAACAAAAGCAATTCCTTTCTATTTACCGTTCCCTTATCCTCCCTAGCAAAGACGGTACAAGCGTATATCCTATGCATGAGGCGGAGGGTTGGGTGAATAATAGAGGAGGCTTTGGCACTTCGGGATTTATAAGATGGAAGGCCGGTTATTTGGTTCCAAAAGACATTCTCATTATATTCAACGGGCAAGTCGGGAAAGGATTCGGTTCGGAAAGATAGTCTCAAAATTCCACTAATTTCAGCCCCGGTTAAATGAAGCTCTCTTCCGCTAAGGCGAAAGTCAATATGGTACTGATTAAAAGTTCTTCCTGTTAACCTACAAGTCTCCTCCACAATCTTCATCTTTATTGTGCTCAAAAATTCTAGAGTAAGGACTTCATAGGTTTTCTCATGCTTTTGGAGAATTCCCTCGGATCTTAACCCCATATGAAGAGTTAAAACATCCCCATAGATTCCTAATGTTATTAGGGCAGATCTGTCAGGAAATTGGGTTGGCCTAATACTTTTAGAACTTAAGGCAATGAAACGTGCCGTTTTCCTTGGGCTTCTAAAATCAATCCCCAAGGTATTGAGGGTTGGATTAAAGCTAGAGGAAGAGGCTTGCTCCTTCCGGGATCTTTTTGTTACCCGTTCTGCAGCCTTCCCTTTCCCTTTGGTAGACATTATATCCAAAACCCAAGATAATTGAAAGAGAAGAGAAGTGAGAGAATTTTTACCCGAAGAGATCGATGAATTGAACTCGAAATCCTTGTTGCCCAGCCACAAAATGTCCAAAAGCTTCCTCCTTGCACCTAAATTCGGAGTAATCCCTTCAAACTTTTGAAATGGGTGAAGGGTTTTTTTGGATTTTCGGAATTGGGGGTTTTAGGAGGGTTTTGGAATGATTTTGATGGTGGATAGGTGTTTGATGGATTTGTGGAGGATTGAGGTTGAATTTATAGGGTTAAGTGGAGGATATAGGGGTATTTAAGGTGTATGGGGCGGAGGTATAGAGAGAGTGATGAAGAAGATGAAGTGAATGAGGGAGGAGAGGGAGAAAGACGCGTCTTTTGACTGTAACGACGCAACTCCCTAGGCGTTTTGCACGGCCGTGTCAAGGGATTTGCACGGACGCTCCCCCTTGCTGAGTTAACTCATTCTGACTCGATATGAACCGCACGGCCGCTCTATGTCTGCTGCATGGCCGTGCTAACCAATGTTCACCATTTTTTAATTATTTTTTATTATTTTTTTCTTTTTCTCTTATTTTTTTGTATACCTATAAAACAAAGTTAGCACAATAATAATAATAAATATAAATGAAATAAAATAAAGTAAAATATAAAGAAAATAAAATGAAATAAAACAAAAATAATCCATCGGTTACCATCCCGATGATGCTTGTTTTAGGTCCTTAGCTCGACCCCTTTTTGGAGTAATCAATATCTTTTGCGGTAGACATTTCTTCCATCTCGACTTCTTTGGTAGAACAAGTGACCTATAGTCTTTGCACTTTCGAAAATTCGAAGTGACCTCCTTCTTTGTTCTTTTTGATTTTTCCTTTGCATTGCTAGTTTCGGGATAAGCAAAAATATTTATTGCATCAATATTATTATTACAAATCAAAGGTTCAATATTTATGGGATCATTTTCTATTCCTTCCTTTGATCGTGATTCCTCACCCATCTCATATTCTTCACTTGGGGTGTAGGTCTCAAAATAGGGATCCTCGAGATCTGATCTATGCATACTGAATTTGACTTTTTCCTTCCCCACATTTAGGGAAAAGGTGCCATTTTTCACATCTATAATTGCCCCCCGCAGTGGCAAGAAATGGCCTTCCTAGAATAACGGGAATTTGATGATCTTCCGCCATATCTAGGATCACAAAGTCGACAGGGATGATCAAATTCCCTACCCGACATGGCATATTTTCCATAATACTAACAGGGTTTTGAACGGAACGGTCTGCCAATTGGAGAGTTATGGTTGTGGGTTTGAGTTCCCCTATACCAAGTCTCTCACTAACCGTTAATGGCATTATACTTACGCTAGCTCCTAGGTCAAGGACAGCGTTATCAATGTTGATTCTGCCAACACAACAGGGAATTGTAAATGCACCCGGATCCTTTAATTTTGGAGGATTTTTATTTTGTAAGATAGCGCTTACTTCCTCTGCCAACATAACATTTTCATTCTCTCCTAGCCTTTCTTTTTCAAAAAATATTTTTTTTAAAGGTTTAATGGCTAAAGGCATATCCTCAAGTTTTTTTAAATATGGGATGTTGACATTAATGGCATCTAGGTTTTTAAGGAATTCATCATAATCCTTGTCTTCTTTCTTAGGGGATTCCGTCCCCGAACTAGTCTCAATCATCGGTGGGATTGGACTATAATTAATACTTCTAGGGCATTCGTTTATCTTTTCTTGCTCATCCCTAGTTTTTACCACGTTCACATGCTCATTTGGCCTTTGAGGTTGACCGGGAAGACTCCCTTGTGGCCTACTCGTTGGGATAGCCTGTTGAGCTTGTTGAGTTTCTAGCATCTTATTATGCGCTGCTAAGTTATCAAACCTAGCATTTAAAAGTTTGAAGCATTCCCTAAATTCATTATTGACCTTTTCTTGAGAATTTTTATTTTCCACTACGAAATCCATCAAAAGATCAAATTTTGATTTAGGGGGGAAGGTACTTGCATTGTTATTAAAATTCTTAGGTCCAAATCCCGGAGGTTGTGTAGATGGTTGCGGGTTCAGAACGTTGTTATTCTTATAGGAGAAGTTGGGGTGATTCCTCCATTCGGGATTGTATGTATTAGAATACATCCCCCCTTCTGTCCAAAAGAATTTACAAAGTTCACTTGATCATTAGAAGTAATGTCAAGTAACTCGCAATTATCCGTACTATGTGAGTTAGACCCACATAGTTCACATAACACATTTACATTAGCCACGGGATTGACATTAAGATTTTCAAATTTTTTCAAGAGCATGTCAACCTTAGAAGAGAGAAGAGTAACTGCATCAACATTATATTTACCAGGCGTACCTTGTTGTTGCTCCCTCTCATTTGACCATTGGTAATGGTTCAATGCAATATTCTCGATAAGGTCGTATGCCTCATCGACTCCCTTGTTCATCAATGCTCCTCCTGCAGCAGCATCAATGGTCTCTCTTATCTTGAATATGAGACCGTTGTAGAAGGTGTGAACAATCAACCACTTTTCGAGCCCGTGGTGGGGGCACATTCTGAGAAGTTCCTTGAACCGCTCCCATGCATCATAAAAAGTTTCACTATCTGTTTGACAGAAGTTAGTGATCTTTGTGCGGATTTGGGCTGTTTTGCTTGGTGGGAAAAATCGACCAAGGAATGCTTCTTGAATTTGGTCCCATGTTGTCAATGAATTTTGGGGGACCGAATTTAACCATTGCTTTGCCTTATCCTTAAGAGAGAAAGGAAAAAGGCGCATCCGAATTGCTTCCGGGGTAACATTTTGAATACGTGTGGTATCACAATATTCAAGGAATGTTTGGATGTGGAGATGAGGATCTTCGAAAGCAGTGCCGCTATATTGGTTATTCATAACCATATGCAAAAGTTGTGGCTTTATCTCAAAGTGTGCCGCTCCGGCATTCGGCACAACTATAGGGGATCTAGTTCCCGGGGCACTTGGATTTACAAAGTCCCGTACGGTCCTAGCTGGTGTTTGTGGCTCTCCTTACGCCATATGCTTGCTTAGTGTCTCTTTGAATTTTCATAATCTTTTGTGAAGACTTCGTTCGGGTTCTGGATCAAAATTGTCAAAGAACGTCTGAGCCCGTTTCATACACTATAAGAAAAAAAATACTCAAAAAGAGATTAAACGTAACAATTTATCGGAAGCAAAGGCAAAACAAAATGAAAACAAAATAAAACAAAAAATTTATGTAGTAAAGACAAAAACTTAAAAAGTAAACCGTTGTCCCCGGCAACGGCGCCAAAAACTTGGTAGGCTTCAAACCTAACGGTTTATTTAAATTCCGCAAGCGCACGGGCTATTGCAGTATAGCGGGTGCAAGTACGAGTCGATCCCACAGAGACATGGTTTACTTAGGAATTATTTTTGTCTTTATTAAAATTGTAGAATAGATTGGGGGAGATAAAGATTGGTTTTGGAAATAGAAAGAACATAAACAGAAAATACTTTTTAAATGAGACTTTATAAAACGAAGCATTCTCGGGATTGGAAATCATACACATAATTTGTTCATCAAATAGTCATTATCTTAGGAAATAAAGGTTTTCATAAAAATCAAGGATGCTATGTTAAGCCTACACTACTTCGGGTTAAGACAGTAGTGTTTGTATTCTTCACTAATTATGTCCTAACTGTTCGAGATGTCCGTTTACGTTGCTCCCGCCCTGTCACAAACGGGCATTCCGGCTTATCTCTAGCTGACCATAATTAGTAAGAATCCATTAAGAACGAGAGTCAACATACTTTCCATTAAAGGAACACCCCTAGGCCGTTGAACTACTTTCGTGATCAATGGAACCCAGTTTCTTTATATGGTTCCGTCAATCGAGATTCTCCGCTAGGTCATTCTCTCAATTGACTGAATCATACAAGTTGGACATCTCCAAAATGTAAGACATTTAAAGATTAATATAAAGAAATTGTTTAGATGAAGATAGAAGACAAGACTTTCACATTTTAAGATGATGAACAGTTATGCTTTGAGTTTCCAACCCCAAGAACAAGGGGGATTACTCACTAGCCATATAAGATAGATAAGCAATAATAATAGAAATAGAGTAAGAGAAACTTATGAGAGATGAATGACTGGAAATAATGCTTCACTTTATTGCTTCTTGTCCAAAGGAACTTCAAGAACAAAATAGACTTGAATCTTCAAAGGATCTTTGGAAATCAATGTAATAAGTCTTTGTATCTAAATTCTACAATCTCTGATGAAAATACTATCAAAATTCGGTATCTTTTCTATATCTAAGACTGAGTACAAGAGGTCTTTTTATAATGGGGAGGGAACTCTTCAAGAAGGTGCCTCCAAAAGGTGCCTTTTAAATCTGCAGACGCGACTTGCACGGCCGAGTCAAGGGAGTTGCACGGCCGTGCTCTTTTTGGCGCCAGATTTGAATTTGATTTTGGACATCTTGCACGGCCGCTCCACTCTAAGCTGCACGGCCGCTCTGAAGGATAACACGGTCAATCAACTTTCAAGACACGGCCACTCCATGTTTTGAGGCCAAAAATGGCCTGAAAATGGCCTTGTGCACGGCCGCTCACTTTTGGCTGCACGGCTGCTCCATCTGATTTTTGGTTTGTGTGTTTGATTTGTTTGTTGCTCCTCCGTGCCTTTGCATCAAAAAGTGTCTAAGCATCCTTTGATCATAAAAAGACTCCAAAACATGTCTAAAAATGCATGGAATATACCAAAAAGCGTAAAATCTAATAAATGTGAAAAAGGAACTAAAATGTACTTAAAATGAGATGAAAATGGTAATTTAACTAAGTAAAAGTATATAAAAACTTAGGATAAATGACTATATAATAGTCAGTTGTCAAACTCCCCCACACTTAAGCTCTTGCTTGTCCCCAAGCAAGTTTAGGATAAAAAGACGGAGAAAAGAAAAGAAAAACAAGAATGATCCCTCAGAAATATAGTAGCAAGCCCTAATTGCCTTTTGGATATTGCCTTCATCTTTCTAGTCATATTTTTTATAACTTTAAAATTTATTAGAAAGAAGCATTTAGGGGATATTTTAAAGAAATAATTTTTAAGACAATAACCTAATATAGCATATATAGAATTTGATCAAGTAAAGCATGCTAGAAGGATAAATCTTAGATCAATCACTTGGTAAAAGAGAAGCTTTCACTCTTTAGAGTGATTTTTGAGAAAATGAATTTATTACTTTAAAATGTACAAAGGGAAGTATAAATACTTATTCACAAACTAGAAGTTTCCATAGAATTGTATTGCATTTTTGAATCACAAGGGCGAAAAATGGATGATGATAGTGGAAAAATCTCATCAAGGTATTAACAATTTTATCTTATTTTTGCACGTGTTATATTTTTGAGAATTAAAACAATAATCTGATTTTTACAACTCTAAATCTATCCCTATTTATAGTTGTTTTACAATGCATCCTAACCTTACAAGGAATAGAAAACTAATCCTAATTGTACAAGCATTTAGAATACTACCCTACCCAGGAATAGAAAACAATCCTATACAGTTTGGGAGTCAAAACAGCAGCAGGAAAACGAACTTCGCCAATACTGGTCACAGGGCGATCACCCTGTCACGCCACAAAGCGATCGCTTTGTGGCCAGTAACTTGGTCCGCCAAACTACTTCAACGGCGATCGCTCTCTCTTAGGCTTAGGCGATCGCTCTCCACCCAGAATGTTGCCAATGCCTTCTTTTTGCCTTTGATTGAGTTGTTAGTTATGCCTTTTCATTACAATATGCATATGATGAAGATGTCGAATTTGGCCGGTGTAGGTGCAGGAACAAAACAGGACCTCGATTGCTTTTGTAATCTTTTTAAAAAAAATAGCTATTACAATGTTTTTTGAAAAATGTTGTCTTAGACTTTTTACAACATTTTTAAAAAAACGTTGTCTTAGACCTTTTACATCGTTTTTTGAAAAATGTTGTTTAAGACTTTTTACAACGTTTTTCAAAAAACGTTGTTTTATACCTTTTACAACGTTTTTTAGAAAACGTTGTCTTAGATCTTTTACAACGTTTTTCAAAAAACGTTGTGTCTAAACCTTTTACAACATTTTTTAGAAAACGTTGTCTTAGCTCTTTTACAACGTTTTTTAAAACGTTGTCTAAAAAAGGACCTATTACAACGTTGGCTAAGACAACGTTTTGAAAAACGTTGTTAAAGACCTATTACAACGTTTAAAAAACGTTGTTAAAACTCATTTTTGTTGTAATGAGCCAAGCCACGCAAAGTGGGTGGAATTTTTACAATCTTTCAACTTCTCTTCGAAGTACAAGGATGGAAAAAATAATGTGGTAGCGGATGCGTTATCAAGAAGATACTCAATGCTTACCATGATGGACGCCAAGTTACTAGGGTTCAAACTAGTAAGTGAGTATTACAAGGAAGATCCATATTTTGGCTCTATTATTCTTGACTGCGAGAAAGGGAAGAATGGGAACTTCGTGTTACAAGAAGGCTTTTTGTTCAAGGGCAATCAGCTTTGTATTCCCAAGAGTTCGATAAGGGAGTTGTTGGTACGAGAAACTTATGGAGGAGGACTAGCGGGACATTTCGGAATCAACTAGACACTTGAATTATTGCAAGAACATTTCTATTGGCCGAAGATGCTTGGGGATGTGCAAACTATTATTTCCCGTTGTGCTACGTGTCAAAAGATAAAAAGTAAATTCCACCAAGAGTTGTATGTCGCGACCCGACCCGAGATCCGATGTGAATCCCGTTCGAGCCGCGAGACAATGCGGAAAACACGAAAATAACATCTCAAAAAAATTCCATTTAAAGGAATGCAAAGTCATGAGAAAACCCTGTAATGCACGTGCAAGTTTTCTTTAAACAACAAAATCGTTTAAACAGTACTAAACCTCGACGGCGAAACAAGCCGGAGAAAACAACACGTTAGCTAGCAACAACAAACTCGAGCTAACATGCTCGGTACATATATAATCACATCAGAGTACGCGGAATTAAAGTTAACAACTATATATACAACTGCACGGCAACCATACCGGCACAACAAAAGAATATAACAATAACAGTCAAGACTACTACCCAACAAATACATTGTTTAGATAACAAGTACACCCTCGGCCTCACCAAAATAAAACACTTAGGCACAAGGTGCACTACCAAAAGAAGTCGCCCAACGAACCCGAAATCGCACACTAAGGATTCCTCGCCGGCGCTTGATCTAAGGAAAGCAAATGGAAACAAACGGGGTGAATTGAAAACTCAATAAGCTACTAATGCAACAATATGGCATGCTAGATGCAAGACAATAAATATAACAAGTATTCATGTTATAATAATATCAATTCAATATTAAACAGGAATAACATGTATCGCACATAACCAAACAACCCCATACTACACGAGAGAGGCTCGACGATCGCCAACCGTCCCATACCGGTTGGAAACCATGACCAACATTCGTTCATATAGGAAGCACATAAGAACTATAAGTAACACATTAAAAGGGATACGGTGTCGAGGTACACCTCCGACCAAACCAATACTTCCAACCAACCAACCAATAATATACCAATGGAGAGCCGTTGTTGACGTGCTCGAACAAGAAACCAATAATATACCAATGAAGAGCCGTTGTTGACGTGCTCGAACAAGAAACCAATAACCAAAACACACATGTGAACCATTTTCTGTATTCACGTCGACGGGTGATCTCGGTCCCTACAACCCAAGAATCTACCACGGATATAGCTTACCATGGTTGCGTTTATTCCATACAACAAATGGCGCTATACCCCTACCGCGGCCAACGATAGGGCGAGGCCCGATGTATTGGCCTTCGACTATTACGTAGCCCCGGCTCACGCAATAATCGAGCGTCAATACACCGCCAACAAATATGCCATGGACTTAACTAAATGCACAAGTAGATGTTTACTCGACATTTAAATATAAAAGGTCATACTCCAAAGTAGGGAGTATACCACAACAACAACAATTGACAACAATATGAATGTCACAAGTGAGTTATAAATAATCTCACACCACAAATAACCAACTTACAATAATTACGACAATTTACGTAATATCAAACACACAATCGGTGTAACCAAATTTTCTAACGAATCACTCGAATCATTCAAGTATTCCCAAATCACACACGTGGTCTCATTGATTATGAAATCCTAACGAACTCCGTTAGAGTCATTTTCGGTTTCTAATGAGTTCGAGTTTACGCGAATTAATCATACTGTAAACTTAACAATTAATACTCATTTTTCACAATTCAAACATGTAAACAAGAGTCTCTAAACACAACCAAAAAGTCAACCACGAATTTGGAAAGTCAACATAGTCAAATGTACTCAAATTTCATAATTTCTAACATGTATCACCAAATAACAAGTCTAACATGTGATACAACTCATAATTGAAGAAAACAAAGGGTAGTAGCTTACAAATTGAAGTTTCAACCAAAGGAAAGTGACATGCAAGGTAAGGGATGGCTTCTCCTAGCCAAGAGCTTCACAAAGGAAGTGTTGGATGGTGATTTGGTCTTCAATTGAGCAAATTACAAGAGTTTCTAGCATAAACTCTCCATTTCTCTCTCTCAAGTTTGCCAAGGTAGAAGGTAAGAGTAAGTGTGTAAAAGGGAGTCTCTAAGTGTGAAAGAGAGACTTAGGAAGGCTGAGGACAAGGTCAAAGGTCGTGGCTTGATCTCAGCCCTTGAGATCAAGTCAACTAGTCAATAACTTAAAATCTCGTCTAACAAAATAACAGAGTCTGACGTTTTCCACGGCCGTGTCTTGTCAAGGTGCACGGTTGTGTCACTCGCGCACGGCCGTGCCAAGAAATGCTGCGCGGCCGTGCTAAACTTTCTGGATTCCTCGCACGGCCGTGTCCCCAAAGGCCGCACGGTCGTGTCACACATGCACAGCCGTGCCACAAAAGGCTGCGCGGCCGTGCAAAACTTACTGGAATGCCTCACTTCAAAATACCACCATTTCCTTGGTTTGATCAACTAGGCCAACCTAGGGGATAACACAACACATACAATACATAACCATACATTTGAAAAGTGTACCATAAACTCAAATGCAAGCATATTCAAATGATTTATGCACATGAAATGACGATGTTTAACATAAGAAGCACAAATATAGAATGAATGTGAATGATGCAATGTGTGCAAATGGTGCGGGTGTTACACCCTCACCCCCTTAGAATAAATTCGTCCACGAATTTACTTACCAAACTCAACAAACAAAGAAGGGTACTTTTCTCGCATCTCACGTTCTAACTCCCAAGTGGTCTCCTCGATGTTATGACTTCTCCACAAGATTTTCACAAGGGGAATGGACTTCGACCTTAACACTTGTTCTTTAGTGTCGAGTATCCTCACGGGCTGCTCAACATAGGATAAATCGGGTGTCAAGTCAACAGGCTCATACTCCAAAATGTGCGATGCATCCGATAAGTACTTCCTCAACTGTAACGCCCGCATCATTTGCATCATTTTATCATATATAATTTCGTGTGTACTTCGCATATTTCATGTCCTAGTTTGCATCATTGTATCGCATATAATTTCATGTGTATTTCTCATATCTCATATCATCATTTACGTCATTTTGTCATAACTGATTTCATACGTTTCGTGTACTATATTGTTGCTTAAGTCTTGTATTTTATCGTGTGTGAGGTGCGTTACAAGCAAAGTGTGTTCGAACCTAGGAAAAGAAGGAGAAACAAACTGTTTTTGGCTTACAAGCCTTGGCACGACCGTGCAGTCTGAGTGGCACGGCCGTGCGAGGCCTTCCAGAGAGGTGATATGGCGATTTGAGCTTGGCACGACCGTGCAGCCATATTGGCACGGCCGTGCGAAGCCATCCAGAACCCAGACTTAGAATTTTAGGGTTGGCACGACCGTGCAGCCTTGTTGGCACGGCCGTGCGAGGTTGGCACGACCGTGCAGCTTGTCTGGCACGGCCGTGCGAAGCATGTCAGGGTGAATGGCTTACGCGAGAAGCCTTGTTTTATTTTAAATGTGTGGCCCTTGTTAGGCCACGTCACCATGCCGAGCTTGCCCTCTTTTCAGCCACTTAAAACCACCCAAAAGAGTTTAACTCTCTCATTTGCACAAGCCAAACACAAGAGGGTAGAGAGAGAACCTTGAGAGTTTAGAGAGAGAAGTGGGTATATCTTGAGATTTTGAAGGAATCTCAACGATCCGACCACACCATTGCGGAGCTCTCGACGAAAGGAAGCTTTCCTACCGATTAGTTTCCGTTTTTCTTCACTTTTTCCGACGAGAGGTAAGCTACTACCCCCTTTTCTTCTTGTTTTATGTCTCATATGACATATTGGACTTCTAATATGCGAAGTTACCATGCTAGATACGTGTATATGTGATTCTTGCCATAAATGCCATTTTGGACTTGTGAAATATGTTGTTAATCATTCTATAAAGTTGGGAAACTCGATATTGGGCGATAATATGCTAGGATTAAAGTATAAGACCATTTTCGTAACTCGTCATCATTAGTAACCTAAAATGACTCTAGCGGAGTCGGTTAGGGTTTGATAATTAATGTGACCACGTGTGTGTTTGTGAGCTCTTTGGATGCTCGAGAGACCCGTCGGGGAATTGGTTACACGATATACATATAATGGTATTGTGTTGAATTTGATGTTGGAATTATATGGCTATGTGTACTAGAATTATTTGGTGTACATTAGCATGTTATTGTTGGTGTCGTTATACTCCCTACTTTGGAGTATAATGCTTTTATTTAATGTTAAGTAAACATCTACTTGAACATTTGGTTGATTAGTTAATGTGTCGAGTAAACATCTACTTGAGCATTGTTTAAGTCCATGGCATATTTGTTGGAGGTGTATTGACGCTCGGTTATTGCGTGAGCGGGGCTACGTAATAGCCGAAGGCTAATACTGGGCCTCGCCCTACCGTTGGCCGCGGTAGGGGTTATAGCGCTAAGTGTTGTACGGAATAAACGCGACCTTGGTAAGCTATACCGTGATTGTTTCTCGGGTCGTTGGGGACCGAGTCTTCACGTCGACGTGGATACGGAAAACGGTTCACTTGGGTTTTGTTATTTGGTTCGATGATCGAGAACGACATCAACGGTTTCTTCATTTGGTATTATTGGTTGGTTGGTTGGAAGTTGGTTTGTCGGAGGTGTACCTCGACGGTATCCTTTTATATGTGTTACATATCGCACCTATGTGAGTTGCATGCTATGTGACCTATGTTACACATTATTTGTTGTGATGGTGATTGGAAAATGATTATGTTATATCAACCATGTTATATGCAATTCTTATTCTTGTTGCATTTCGCATGCCATATTGTTGCATTAGTAGCTTATTGAGTTTTATAACTCACCCCGTCCATTGTTTATTGTTTTCCTTAGATCCCGAGCCTGCGAGAAACCCCCAGTGATCGGTCGCCGCCCGGTGTCGTCGTCAGTCATTCTTTTGGTAGTGCTCCTTGAGCCTGGTATTTTCTTTTGGTGAGGCCGAGGGTACATATGTTAATTAAACATTGTAAAGTTGGGTAGTAGTCCCGTACATGTGGTTTATCCATATTCTTTTGTAGATGCCGACGTGGATGTCAGGCTTTTGTAAACGTTACTTACTTTATTATTCCGCGTACTCTGATGATATTACATGTTTGGTCCCGAGCCTCTTAGCTCGTGGATTGTTGGTTATGTTATGTGATCGTTTCGGCTTTGTATGCGTGTTGTTTGGTTTTCAAAATAAACATACACTTGCATTACAGGGTTTTATGCATGAAAAGTGATTTTGAAATTGTGCATTTTGTGTCCGCTCGCGAACCGGACGAGATACCAAATAGGATCTCGGGTCGGGTCGTGACGGTTGGTATCGAGCATAAGTTAGCTCGGCGGGATTTGGTATCCTTGGCTTAGGCGGGGGTTGGTTGAGTGTGTCTGAGTCGTTAACGACGAGTGTTTGTTGCAGGTGAACAATTATGGTTGAGACTCGGAATGGAGCGGGTTCTAGTAGGGCCACGGAGGCCGACAGGGATACCCGTAGGACCGGACCGAACCCATCCCCGGATCAAGCTAGCGGACAGTCAACAGAGGGTCACATGAATCAGAACGAGGCTTTCATGCACACCATGCAGGGGTTCATGCAGACTATGATGGAGATGAACCGACAGACAATGGACATGAACCGACAGGCTATGGATGGACAGGGTCAAGTGGGCGGTCAAAGAGTAGTGCAACCGACCGGGGGAGTCGGGGAGAACGATCGCAGATTGGAAAGATTCTTGAAGATGAAACCAAGAAGCTTCAATGGGGAACCGGATCCGGAGAAAGCCGAGAGATGGATTGAGTCAACAGAAAAGATCTTTGCAGCTTTGGGATGTACGGATGTAGAGAAGATTAAGTTCGCCACGTTCAAATTGGAGGATGCGGCTGAACACTGGTGGAAGGTTTTGGAAGCTAGCTGGGTACAGGATCAGACAGTGAGAACATGGGAGCTTTTCTTGCAGCGGTTCCAGAATCAGTTTGTTCCGGATGTGATACAAGCGAAGAAGGAAGTAGAGTTTCTTAGTCTAGAGCAAGGGAGTCTATCGGTAGCTCAGTATTCTGCCAAATTTACTGAGTTATCCCGATACTGCACACATCTGCTACCGACAGAGGAGAAGAAAGTCTACCGTTTTGTGAAGGGGTTGAGGACCGAGTACCGGAAGCAACTCATACCACTCGAGTTGGCAAACTATCAGGGAGCGGTGGATAAAGCGTACAGGATTGAGCACGACATCGAGGAGCACCGTACCAAGCAGGGAAATACCGGTGGAGGTCAACGGGGTAATACTAGTGGAAGTCAACAGTCGGGACAGTCGAGATGGAGAAATCAGGGTAACCGTGGGACTGGCAACAGAGAGGGAAATAACAACCGCAAAGGGGGACAGAACCAACAGAGAACGGGAAATCAGGGGAACATCGCACAGGGGCAGCGGGCCCAGGGGATGACGTGTAATTTTTGCTTGAGGACGGGTCATACTGAGGACCGATGTTGGAAGAAGCAAGGGAAATGTGTTCTTTGTGGGGACGGCACGCACTTCCAGAGGGATTGCCCACGGAATAAAGGGGTCCAACAAGGAGGTGCACAGCAGAATGTGGCCGTTAAGAGGGACAACGAGGGTCGCCCTAGAGTCCAGGGTCGTGTCTTTGCCCTAGACCAGAATAGAGTGCCCGAAGCCAACAATGTCATAGGAGGTACCTTACTCGTCTCTAGTGTTAAAGCCCGAGTTCTCATAGATCCAGGGTCATCGCATTCATACATCGCATCTCATTTTGCCTGTCATTTGCATCATATGCCTGAATCTTTGCCGTATGTGCTTGAGGTGTCTACTCCGATGGGAGAGTGCCAAGTAGCTTCGGATGTTTATCATGATTGTGATGTGATTGTTGACGACCACCTTTTGCCTGCGGATTTGGTTGTTTTACCCATAAGGGATTTTGATGTGATTTTGGGAATGGATTGGTTGCATGCGCACCATGCCGTTGTGGACTGTCGTAAGAAGTTTGTTACTTTTGATGTGCCGAATATGTCGTCCTTTGTGTTTGTTGGTGATAAGTGTATGTGTGGAGTTCGTCTTATTTCGGCTTTGAAAGCCCGTAAGTTGTTACATCGTGGTTGTTCGGGGTATTTGGCTTGTGTGGTGGACAAGTCAAAAAGGGTGGTTATGATGGATGATGTCGCGGTCGTGAGGGAATTTCCGGATGTCTTTTCGGATGACTATGAAATGCCTCCGGATAGAGAATTGGAGTTTTGTATCGAGTTGTTACCGGGTACCGCGCCGATATCGAAAGCACCATATCGCATGGCGCCGGCCGAGTTGAAGGAATTAAAGATTCAATTGCAAGAGTTGCTTGATCGGGGTTTTATCAAACCGAGTGTATCGCCTTGGGGTGCACCGGTGTTGTTTGTGAGGAAGAAGGATGGGTCATTGAGGCTATGTATTGACTACCGGGAGTTGAATCAGGTTACAATTAAGAATAAATACCCACTCCCACACATTGATGACTTGTTTGATCAGCTTCGAGGTTCCGTAGTGTACTCCAAGCTCGACCTTAGGAGTGGCTACCATCAGTTGAAGGTTAGAAAGGAGGATGTTCCTAAGACAGCATTTAGGACTAGATACGGGCATTTTGAATTTGTGGTTATGCCCTTTGGGTTGACTAATGCACCCGCGGTGTTTATGGATTTGATGAATAGGGTGTTCTTGCCGTATCTTGATTGTTTTGTGGTCGTTTTCATCGATGACATTTTGGTGTACTCGAAGTCTCGGGAGGAGCACGAGAAGCACTTGAGAATTGTGTTGACGGTTTTGAGGGAAAGGAAGTTGTATGCTAAGTTTAGTAAGTGTGCTTTTTGGTTGGAGGAGGTGACATTTTTGGGACATGTAGTGTCAGGCAAGGGGATTTCAGTTGATCGACAAAGATTGAGGCTGTGGTGAGTTGGAAGAGGCCCGAGTCGGTGACGGAGATTCGGAGTTTCTTGGGGTTAGCGGGTTATTATCGGAGGTTTATAGAAGGTTTCTCTAAGATTGCAACCCCTTTGACGACTTTGACTCAAAAGAATAAGCCGTTTGTATGGAATGACAAGTGTGAGGCGAGTTTCCGGGAATTGAAGGAAAAGTTGACTACAGCTCCTATCTTAGCATTGCCGAATGGACATGATGGGTTTGTGATCTACAGTGATGCTTCGAAGGAAGGTTTGGGTTGTGTTTTGATGCAGAACGGAAGGGTCATTGCTTATGCTTCACGGAAGTTGACTCAGTATGAACAGAACTACCCGACACACGATCTCGAGTTGGCTGCGATTATTTTTGCTCTTCATAAATGGAAGCATTATTTGTATGGGGCTAAATTTGAGGTATTCACTGATCATAAAAGTCTTAAGTATTTATTTTCACAAAAGGAGTTAAATAATCGGCAGCGAAGGTGGATGGAACGGTTGAAGGATCACGATTGCACCATACTATACCACCCGGGAAAGGCCAATGTTGTGGCGGATGCGCTGAGTAGGAAGGCGTATGTTTCTTGTTTGATGACTAGGGAATGGAAGATGCTAGAGGACATTCGTGATTGGGGACCTAGTGAGTCTAGCCAGGGAGTGATTTTTGCGAATATTCGGGCTACTCCGGTGTTGTTCCAACGGATTAAGGAAACTCAAGAGAGTGATCCGGAGTTGAAGAAATTGATTGATGAGTTAGGTGGGGGTAAGACCCCGGATTTTGCTATGAATAGTGATGGTATTCTGACGTTTCGGGGTAGAGTTTGTGTACCGGCGATTGAGGAGGTGAAAAGACAAGTGTTAGATGAAGCCCATAAGTCTAAATACACGATTCACCCCGGGAGTACCAAGATGTATCGGGATTTGAAGAAGAATTTTTGGTGGAATGGAATGAAAAAGGAAATCGCCGAGTTTGTGTCAAAGTGTTTGACTTGTCAACGGATTAAAGCGGAGCACCAGAGGCCAGCTGGGTTGTTACAACCTTTGGAAATTCCGGAATGGAAATGGGAGAATATTGCAATGGATTTCGTGACAGGGTTACCGAGGACTCGACGAGGTCATGATGCGGTTTGGGTTATTGTCGATAGATTGACTAAGTCGGCCCATTTCCTTCCCATTGCGATTTTGGATTCGTTGGAGAAGCTTGCTTCGTTATATATTCAGGAGGTTGTGAGATTGCATGGGGTGCCGGTGAGCATCGTATCGGATAGAGATCCGCGGTTTACTTCTCGGTTTTGGCGTCACTTGAATGCTTTGGGGAAGTTGAACTTGAGTACGGCGTTTCACCCATGACCGATGGACGGTCAGAGAGAACGATTCAAATACTTGAGGATATGTTGAGAGCTTGCTCGATGGACTTTAAGGGGACTTGGGATTCACATGTGCCATTGATCGAGTTCGCCTACAATAATAGTTATCAGTCGAGTATCGAGATGGCTCCGTATGAGGCACTTTATGGTAGGAAGTGTCGTTCTCCTATTTGTTGGGATGAAGTTGGTGAAGCGAAGTTGTGGGGCCCTGAGATGGTACACGAATCGACGGAAAGTGTAAAAGTTATTCGGGAGAGATTGAAAACGGCCCAGAGTAGACAAAAGAGTTATGCCGATAATAGACGTAGGGATCTTGAGTTCGAGGTTGGCGATCACGTGTTTTTGAAGGTTTCACCTCGGATTGGGGTTAAGAGGTTTGGAAAGAAAGGAAAATTGGCCCCGAGGTTTGTTGGACCGTTTGAGATCTTGGAAAGGATTGGGAAGTTGGCGTATAGACTGGCATTGCCGCCTTCGATGTCAGGTATTCATGATGTGTTTCACGTGTCGATGTTGCGGAAGTATTTGACGGATGCTTCGCATGTGTTGGAATATGAGCCGGTGGATTTAACACCCGACCTTTCGTATGTTGAGCAACCGGTACAAATTTTGGACACAAAGGAGCAAGTATTGAGGACAAAGACTATACCCCTCGTGAAAGTATTGTGGAGGAATCACAATGTCGAGGAGGCCACTTGGGAGACCGAGCAGGAGATGCGTGAAAAATATCCCGCATTGTTTGTTGGAGTCGGTAAGTAAATTCGCGGACGAATTTATTCTAAGGGGGTGAGAATGTAACGCCCGCATCATTTGCATCATTTTATCATATATAATTTCGTGTGTACTTCGCATATTTCATGTCCTAGTTTGCATCATTGTATCGCATATAATTTCATGTGTATTTCTCATATCTCATATCATCATTTACGTCATTTTGTCATAACTGATTTCATACGTTTCGTGTACTATATTGTTGCTTAAGTCTTGTATTTTATCGTGTGTGAGGTGCGTTACAAGCAAAGTGTGTTCGAACCTAGGAAAAGAAGGAGAAACAAACTGTTTTTGGCTTACAAGCCTTGGCACGACCGTGCAGTCTGAGTGGCACGGCCGTGCGAGGCCTTCCAGAGAGGTGATATGGCGATTTGAGCTTGGCACGACCGTGCAGCCATATTGGCACGGCCGTGCGAAGCCATCCAGAACCCAGACTTAGAATTTTAGGGTTGGCACGACCGTGCAGCCTTGTTGGCACGGCCGTGCGAGGTTGGCACGACCGTGCAGCTTGTCTGGCACGGCCGTGCGAAGCATGTCAGGGTGAATGGCTTACGCGAGAAGCCTTGTTTTATTTTAAATGTGTGGCCCTTGTTAGGCCACGTCACCATGCCGAGCTTGCCCTCTTTTCAGCCACTTAAAACCACCCAAAAGAGAGTTTAACTCTCTCATTTGCACAAGCCAAACACAAGAGGGTAGAGAGAGAGAACCTTGAGAGTTTAGAGAGAGAAGTGGGTATATCTTGAGATTTTGAAGGAATCTCAACGATCCGACCACACCATTGCGGAGCTCTCGACGAAAGGAAGCTTTCCTACCGATTAGTTTCCGTTTTTCTTCACTTTTTCCGACGAGAGGTAAGCTACTACCCCCTTTTCTTCTTGTTTTATGTCTCATATGACATATTGGACTTCTAATATGCGAAGTTACCATGCTAGATACGTGTATATGTGATTCTTGCCATAAATGCCATTTTTGGACTTGTGAAATATGTTGTTAATCATTCTATAAAGTTGGGAAACTCGATATTGGGCGATAATATGCTAGGATTAAAGTATAAGACCATTTTCGTAACTCGTCATCATTAGTAACCTAAAATGACTCTAGCGGAGTCGGTTAGGGTTTGATAATTAATGTGACCACGTGTGTGTTTGTGAGCTCTTTGGATGCTCGAGAGACCCGTCGGGGAATTGGTTACACGATATACGTATAATGGTATTGTGTTGAATTTGATGTTGGAATTATATGGCTATGTGTACTAGAATTATTTGGTGTACATTAGCATGTTATTGTTGGTGTCGTTGTACTCCCTACTTTGGAGTATAATGCTTTCATTTAATGTTGAGTAAACATCTACTTGAACATTTGGTTGATTAGTTAATGTGTCGAGTAAACATCTACTTGAGCATTGTTTAAGTCCATGGTCCATGGCATATTTGTTGGAGGTGTATTGACGCTCGATTATTGCGTGAGCCGGGGCTACGTAATAGCCGAAGGCCAATACACTGGGCCTCGCCCTACCGTTGGCCGCGGTAGGGGTTATAGCGCTAAGTGTTGTACGGAATAAACGCGACCTTGGTAAGCTATACCGTGATTGTTTCTCGGGTCGTTGGGGACCGAGTCTTCACGTCGACGTGGATACGGAAAACGGTTCACTTGGGTTTTGTTATTTGGTTCGATGATCGAGAACGACATCAACGGTTTCTTCATTTGGTATTATTGGTTGGTTGGTTGGAAGTTGGTTTGTCGGAGGTGTACCTCGACGGTATCCTTTTATATGTGTTACATATCGCACCTATGTGAGTTGCATGCTATGTGACCTATGTTACACATTATTTGTTGTGATGGTGATTGGAAAATGATTATGTTATATCGACCATGTTATATGCAATTCTTATTACTGTTGCATTTCGCATGCCATATTGTTGCATTAGTAGCTTATTGAGTTTTATAACTCACCCCGTCCATTGTTTATTGTTTTCCTTAGATCCCGAGCTGCGAAACCCCGATGATCGGTCGCCGCCGGTGTCGTCGTCGATCATTCTTTTGGTAGTGCTCCTTGAGCCTGGTATTTTCTTTTGGTGAGGCCGAGGGTACATATGTTAATTAAACATTGTAAAGTTGGGTAGTAGTCCCGTACATGTGGTTTATCCATATTCTTTTGTAGATGCCGACGTGGATGTCAGGCTTTTGTAAACGTTACTTACTTTATTATTCCGCGTACTCTGATGATATTACATGTTTGGTCCCGAGCCTCTTAGCTCGTGGATTGTTGGTTATGTTATGTGATCGTTTCCGGCTTTGTATGCCATGATGTGTTGTTTGGTTTTCAAAATAAACATACACTTGCATTACAGGGTTTTATGCATGAAAAGTGATTTTGAAATTGTGCATTTTGTGTCCCGTCTCGCGATCCGGACGAGATACCAAATAGGATCTCGGGTCGGGTCGTGACATCAACATAGATACGTGGAACACCGCATGGACGCCCGACATCGACGGTGGTAGGGCAAGTCTATAGGCCAACTTCCCAACCCTTTCTAAAATCTCAAATGGACCAATGAACCTTGGTGTCAATTTTCCCTTCTTACCAAACCTCTTGACTCCAATCCGTGGCGAAACCTTCACAAATACATGATCACCCACTTCGAATTCAAGGTCTCTCCGTCGATGATCCGCATAGCTCTTTTGCCGACTCTGAGCCGTCCTCAATCTTTCCCGAATGAGCTTCACACTCTCCACCGACTCGTGCACCATGTCAGGACCCCAAATCTTTGCTTCGCCGACTTCATCCCAACAAATTGGAGAGCGACACTTTCTCCCATACAATGCTTCATAAGGAGCCATCTCAATGGTCGACTGGTAGCTGTTGTTGTACGCGAACTCTATCAATGGTATGTGTGAATCCCAAACTCCCTTGAAATCCATCGAACAAGCTCGCAACATGTCCTCAAGTATTTGTATAGTCCTCTCCGATTGTCCGTCCGTTTGTGGGTGGAAAGCCGTGCTAAGTGTTAACTTCGTACCCAAAGCATCCTGTAGTGACTGCCAAAACCGCGATGTGAACCGTGGATCTCGATCTGACACTATACTCACCGGTACCCCATGTAACCTCACGATCTCCTGTATGTACAAGGTAGCAAGTCTATCCATCGAGTAAGTCATCGCAATCGGAAGGAAATGTGCCGCTTTGGTCAACCTGTCAATAATCACCCAAACTACATCATGACCCTTACGAGTCTTTGGCAACCCTGTCACAAAATCCATCGCTATATTCTCCCATTTCCACTTCGGAATCTCCAATGGTTGTAACAAGCCTGCCGGTCGTTGATGTTCCGCTTTTACACGTTGACACGTCAAGCATCTCGACACGAACTCCGCCACCTCTCTCTTCATACCACTCCACCAAAAATTTCTCTTCAAGTCTCGATACATCTTAGTACTCCCCGGATGAATCGTGTATCTAGACTTGTGAGCCTCCTCTAACACTTGTCTCTTCACTTCATCTATCGCCGGTACACAAATTCTGTTTCGAAACACAAGGATCCCATCATTGTTCTTCGCAAAATCTTTCGTCTTTTCTTCATTCAACCCATCAATCAACGCCTTCAACTCCGGGTCGTCCTCTTGTGTCCCTTTAATCCTTTGAATCAATGCCGGCGTAGCCCGAAGGTTCGCAAAAATCACTCCCCGTCTCGATCTACTCGGACTCCAATCTCGAATATCCTCAAGCATCTTCCATTCACGGGTCATTAAGCAAGACATGTACGCCCTTCGGCTAAGCGCATCCGCTACCACGTTTGCTTTCCCCGAATGGTACAAGATAGTGCAATCGTGGTCCTTAAGCTTTTCAATCCATTTCCGTTGTCGGTTGTTCAACTCCTTTTGGGAAAATATGTACTTGAGGCTTTTGTGGTCGGTGAATACTTCAAACTTGGCCCCGTAGAGATAGTGTTTCCACTTGTGTAGAGCAAAGATGATCGCAGCCAACTCAATGTCGTGGGTAGGATAATTCTGTTCAAACGAGGTCAACTTCCGAGAAGCATATGCAATTACTCTCCCGTTTTGCATCAAAACACAACCCAATCCCTCTTTCGACGCATCACGTATATCACCAACCCATCCTGTCCATTCGGTAGTGCCAAGATCGGAGCTGTGGTCAACCTCTTCTTCGTTCTTGGAAACTCGCCTCGCATTTGTCATCCCATACAAAAGTTTATTCTTTTGGGTCAAGTTAGTCATCGGAGTCGCAATCTTTGAAAACCCCTCAATAAACCTCCGATAATAACCCGCCAAACCCAAGAAGCTTGAATCTCCGTTCGACTCGGGTCTCTTCCATTTCACCACCGCCTCGACTTTAAGCGGATCTACCGAAATACCATCTCCCGAAACTACATGGCCTAGAAATGAGACCTCCTCTAGCCAAAATGCACACTTGCTGAATTTTGCATACAACTTCTTTTCTCTCAACACCGACAACACAATCCTCAAATGTTTCTCGTGCTCCTCCCGGGATTTGGAGTACACAAGAATATCATCAATAAACACCACCACGAAACAGTCTAGATAAGGCAGAAATATCCTATTCATCAAATCCATGAACACCGCCGGTGCGTTTGTCAATCCAAATGGCATCACAACAAACTCGAAATGCCCGTATCGAGTTCGAAATGCCGTCTTCGGTATATCCTCCGCCCTAACTTTCAGTTGATGGTAACCACTTCGAAGATCAAATTTCGAATACACAACTGAGCCCTGTAGTTGGTCAAACAAGTCGTCGATGTGTGGCAAGGGATATTTGTTCTTAATAGTCACCTGATTCAGCTCCCGGTAGTCAATACACAATCTCAAGGACCCATCTTTCTTTCTCACAAACAAAACCGGTGCACCCCACGGCGATACACTCGGCCTAATGAAACCCCGATTCAACAACTCCTCCAACTGTACCTTTAACTCCTTCAATTCTGCCGGTGCCATACGATACGGTGCCTTTGACATAGGAGCGGTACCTGGCAACAATTCAACACAAAATTCCAACTCTCTATCTGGAGGCAAGTCATACTCCGAAGAAAACACATCCGGAAATTCCCGCACAATTGGAACATCCTCTAACATAACAACCTTCTTAGATTTATCAACCACACATGCTAAATACTCGGTGCACCCATGTGACAACAACTTTCGGGCTTTCAAAGCCGATATCATACGAATACCACCCATGCATTTATCACCCTCAAACATAAATGGAAGCATATGAGGCAATTCAAAGGTGACAGTTTTCTTACGACAATCAACTATGGCATGATGAGTGTGCAACCAATCCATGCCCAAAATAACATCAAAATCACGGATTGGCAACACTACCAAATCCGCAAGCAAAACATGATCATCAATAATAACTTCGCATGCACGATGAACATCGGAAGCAACTAGGCACTCTCCCATCGGAGTAGACACCTCTAACACATAAGACAGCAATTCAGGCATAGTATGCAAGTGGCATGCAAAGTGAGATGCAACATAGGAGTGTGATGACCCTGGATCTATAAGGACTCGGGCTCGCTCTCTCGAGACAAATAAAGTACCTCCTATCACGTTGGGAGCGTCGGGAACACCCCTCTGATCTAAGGCGAACACTCGACCCTGAACCCTCGGTCGACCATCGTTGTTCCTCTTCACCCCCGTGTTCGGTTGTGCACCACCCTGAGGCAAACCCCTATTCCTCGAACAGTCCTTTTGAAAATGCCTATCATCACCACACAACAAGCACCTCCCCTGTTTCATCCAACATCTCTCCTCCGAGTGCCCGGCCTTCTTGCGAAATTACAAGTAAACCTCGACTCACGCTGTCCCTGGCCTCCGGTTCTTTGTCCCGTTTGGCTTTGGTCTAACCACATTCTTGCCTTTGTTAGGAGTCCCACCGTGTTCGCCTCTTCCGGTTTTTTGTGAAGATTGCTGATTCCCATCTCGCTACCCGGCTTACCCGGTGCTCCTCGATGTCATGTTCAATCTTGTATGCTTTATCCACCGCACTTTGGTAACTCGGTAGATCAAGCGGTAACAGTTGTTTCCTATACTCCGTCCTCAACCCCTTTACAAATCGATATACTTTCTTTTCTTCTGTCGGAATCAAGTACGAACAATACCGTGCCAATGCCGTAAACCTCGCGAATCTTGTCCCATGTCAACGATCCCTGGTCAAGACTCGAAACTCTACTTCCTTCTTCGCCGTACCACGTCGGGGACAAAATGGTTCTGAGCTGCAGAAATAGTTCCCAAGTTCTCTCTACACCTTCACGTACCCAACTCGCCTCAAGTACTCGCCACCAATGTTCGCGGCATCCTCTAACTTAAAAGCTGCAAATTTAACCTTGTCACCGTCGATATCAATCGCTGCAAAGATCTTCTCAATCGACTCTATCCATCTCTCCGCCTTCATCGGATCCGGCTCCCGTCATAGCTCTTTGGCTTCATTTTCAAAAACCTCCCTAGTCTCCGGTCATAATCCCGTTGCCCCATGGTTGGGCCACCCGTGACCTCCCGCTTGTCCCAAACTGTCATTGCTGTCGCCGTAGCTCTATATTACGCTGTTCATCTCCATCATTGGCATGAATCCTGCATCATATTCACTATCCCTTCATTTCGATTAAGCGGCATCTCAGTGTACCCGGCTGTCCCGTAGGTTGAACTCTAGGCCGTGTGGGTGGAGTATTACCTGTTCATGCAGGATTCCCGGCTCCACTCGAGCCACCATCCTCAGTATTAATGCCGTGTCTAGTCTCAACCATGATGAATCACCTGCAATACACACTCGACGTTAACGACTTAAACACACAACCAACCCTCCTAAGCCCAAGATCCTCTCCCGGCTAGCTAACTTAAGCTCTGATACCAACTGTCGCGACCCGACCCGAGATCCGATGTGAATCCCGTTCGAGCCGCGAGACAATGCGGAAAACACGAAAATAACATCTCAAAAAAATTCCATTTAAAGGAATGCAAAGTCATGAGAAAACCCTGTAATGCACGTGCAAGTTTTCTTTAAACAACAAAATCGTTTAAACAGTACTAAACCTCGACGGCGAAACAAGCCGGAGAAAACAACACGTTAGCTAGCAACAACAAACTCGAGCTAACATGCTCGGTACATATATAATCACATCAGAGTACGCGGAATTAAAGTTAACAACTATATATACAACTGCACGGCAACCATACCGGCACAACAAAAGAATATAACAATAACAGTCAAGACTACTACCCAACAAATACATTGTTTAGATAACAAGTACACCCTCGGCCTCACCAAAATAAAATACTTAGGCACAAGGTGCACTACCAAAAGAAGTCGCCCAACGAACCCGAAATCGCACACTAAGGATTCCTCGCCGGCGCTTGATCTAAGGAAAACAAATGGAAATAATCGGGGTGAGTTGAAAACTCAATAAGCTACTAATGCAACAATATGGCATGCTAGATGCAAGACAATAAATATAACAAGTATTCATGTTATAATAATATCAATTCAATATTAAACAGGAATAACATGTATCGCACATAACCAAACAACCCCATACTACACGAGAGAGGCTCGAAGATCGCCAACCGTCCCATACCGGTTGGAAACCATGACCAACATTCGTTCATATAGGAAGCACATAAGAACTATAAGTAACACATTAAAAGGGATACGGTGTCGAGGTACACCTCAGACCAAACCAATACTTCCAACCAACCAACCAATAATATACCAATGGAGAGCCGTTGTTGACGTGCTCGAACAAGAAACCAATAATATACCAATGAAGAGCCGTTGTTGACGTGCTCGAACAAGAAACCAATAACCAAAACACACATGTGAACCATTTTCTGTATTCACGTCGACGGGTGATCTCGGTCCCTACAACCCAAGAATCTACCACGGATATAGCTTACCATGGTTGCGTTTATTCCATACAACAAATGGCGCTATACCCCTACCGCGGCCAACGGTAGGGCGAGGCCCGATGTATTGGCCTTCGACTATTACGTAGCCCCGGCTCACGCAATAATCGAGCGTCAATACACCGCCAACAAATATGCCATGGACTTAACTAAATGCACAAGTAGATGTTTACTCGACATTTAAATATAAAAGGTCATACTCCAAAGTAGGGAGTATACCACAACAACAACAATTGACAACAATATGAATGTCACAAGTGAGTTATAAATAATCTCACACCACAAATAACCAACTTACAATAATTACGACAATTTACGTAATATCAAACACACAATCGGTGTAACCAAATTTTCTAACGAATCACTCGAATCATTCAAGTATTCCCAAATCACACACGTGGTCTCATTGATTATGAAATCCTAACGAACTCCGTTAGAGTCATTTTCGGTTTCTAATGAGTTCGAGTTTACGCGAATTAATCATACTGTAAACTTAACAATTAATACTCATTTTTCACAATTCAAACATGTAAACAAGAGTCTCTAAACACAACCAAAAAGTCAACCACAAATTTGGAAAGTCAACATAGTCAAATGTACTCAAATTTCATAATTTCTAACATGTATCACCAAATAACAAGTCTAACATGTGATACAACTCATAATTGAAGAAAACAAAGGGTAGTAGCTTACAAATTGAAGTTTCAACCAAAGGAAAGTGACATGCAAGGTAAGGGATGGCTTCTCCTAGCCAAGAGCTTCACAAAGGAAGTGTTGGATGGTGATTTGGTCTTCAATTGAGCAAATTACAAGAGTTTCTAGCATAAACTCTCCATTTCTCTCTCTCAAGTTTGCCAAGGTAGAAGGTAAGAGTAAGTGTGTAAAAGGGAGTCTCTAAGTGTGAAAGAGAGACTTAGGAAGGCTGAGGACAAGGTCAAAGGTCGTGGCTTGATCTCAGCCCTTGAGATCAAGTCAACTAGTCAATAACTTAAAATCTCGTCTAACAAAATAACAGAGTCTGACGTTTTGCACGGCCGTGTCTTGTCAAGGCGCACGGCCGTGTCACTCGCGCACGGCCGTGCCAAGAAATGCTGCGCGGCCGTGCTAAACTTTCTGGATTCCTCGCACGGCCGTGTCCCCAAAGGCCGCACGGTCGTGTCACACATGCACGGCCGTGCAAAACTTACTGGAATGCCTCACTTCAAAATACCACCATTTCCTTGGTTTGATCAACTAGGCCAACCTAGGGGATAACACAACACATACAATACATAACCATACATTTGAAAAGTGTACCATAAACTCAAATGCAAGCATATTCAAATGATTTATGCACATGAAATGACGATGTTTAACATAAGAAGCACAAATATAGAATGAATGTGAATGATGCAATGTGTGCAAATGGTGCGGGTGTTACATTGTACATGCCATTGCCGTACCAAAATAGCCATGGAGTGATGTGTCGATGGATTTCATTGTGGCCTTGCCGTGGACACAAAGAGGAAAGGATATGGTGGTTGATCGATTCTCTAAAATGGCGCATTTCGTACCATGTCACAAGACGGATGATGCTTCCTTGATTGCGGATCTATACTTCTAAGAAATTGTGCGTTTGCATGGGGTGCCGAAGACAATTGTGAGTGATCGAGATAGCAAATTTCTTAGTCACTTTTGGCGTTCTCTGTGGAGGATAATTGGAACTAAATTGTTGTTTAGTGTATTTCATCACCCACAAACGGATGGACAAATGGAGGTAACAAATACAACCCTTAGAGTTCTATTAAGAGGACTAGTTGGGAAGACCCAAAAGGATTGGGATTTGAAGTTAGCTCATGTAGAATTTGCTTACAACCGCATACCAACGTATGCTACAAAGCATTCTCCATTTGAGGGAAAGAGCAACCGGATGCGTTCACCAAGTTGAAGGATATACAACAATTTCATGAGCAAGTCCGTGCAAGAATCGAGAAAGTGAATGAAGTATACAAGAAACGAGCCAATAAGAGTCGAAGACAACCGGAATTTTAACCCGGAGATCTAGTGTGGCTGCATTTGCGAAAGGAACGATTCCCTAGCAAGAGGAAAAATAAGCTAATGCCAAGAGCCGAAGGCCCTTTTCAAGTATTGGAACGGTTTGGCGATAATGCATACAAGTTGGACCTTTCCGAGGAATATGTAATCAGCCCTACGTTCAATGTGGGAGACTTGTCACCATATTTGGAGGACAAAATGCTTGAAGAATTGAGGCCAATTCTTTCTAAAGAAGGGGAGGATAATGCGGGAGCATTTGGAAAAGTCCTACACAAAGACCCAAACAATACCATGGATGCAATACAAGTGGGTGAAGATGGATTGACATTGTCTCTTGAAGCTTTGGTAATGCAAATTGGGATGACTCGAGAGTTTGAAAGGCATTTGGATGTCACGTGCGCCGCAAGGGAGGATGCAAGAGAGGAAGAAGGCATTTTGGAGTTTCTGGATAAGAAAGCGATCGCTCCGTCATCAGATTTGCGAACCATGTTTCTAGAAATGAAGCGATCGCTTCGTATCGAGCTAGGACGATCGCCCTATCACCAGTCAGCCAAATTTCTAGTCCTGTTTCCTGTAGTTGTTATGCAATAAAAGTGGGTGAAGATGGATTGACATTGTCTCTTGAAGCTTTGGTAATGCGTGTAATACCCTGAAATTTTCATACCTTATATGCTTGCATTGTTGTGTTACATGCTTAATATAATTGTTTGATTTCATGTATAAACATGTTTGTTATGGTTTTTTGCTCTCTATTCACCCACATTGAAGATGTTATGATGGTGTACATGTTAATGCATTAGCATGGTATGAATACTTGTGATTTCTCTTAAGTTGGAAGTAATTGTTGTTAGCATTTCTACATGTTGTTGAGATGAGTTTGGTTATGTTTCAAGCATGATTTAAAGTTGATATCACTTTAGGGTGACTTGGGTACATTGTAGTATCATTTTGGAGTGTTTAGAAGTCACTTAGACCTGAACCAGGGCCTATGCAGCCGCTTGATGCGAGCTTGACAAATTGGCCAAGTTTCTGGATTTCATGCGGACGCATGAAGCGCCCGCATAGAACACCATGCGACCGCATGATGCTAAGTGATCCCCTCGCACAAACTTTCTGGATTTTAAGCGGTCGCGCGAGGCGACCGCATGGAACCTATGCGACCATAGCGTCGGATTTCAGCTTATTGTTTGACTGATTTTAAGTGAAGTTGACCCTCCAAGATTGATCCAATGGCCGAGATTTAAGCCTGATCTTGACTTATTGACCATATATAAACTCACCATCCTTGTGAGAGACAAGGGACTCTCATTTTCTTACAAGAATTCATCCATGGTAGCTTAGAGGCAAGTGTGGGAGATAAAGGTGTAACTAGTGTGTGTGCTCTACATCTTCAAATCCAACCATCCAAATTGTGATCCAAAACCATCAAGTTGTAGAGGCTGACTTGGAGACCAACTTAGTAGGCTCAAAATTGTAATCTCTTAGTTTAATTTCCACTCTACAAGTAAGTTGCTAAACCCCCTTGTATGCTTAGAAAGTACTACATGTTTGTTCTTAAATCTTACATGCATGACTTGAATGCAAGATGTTGTTATGTTAAAATGATATGTTGAGATATATAACATGTCTAAATGTTGGTTTGTTGAGTTGGATGATGTTGCATGTTAGTTTAAAGAGCTCAACTATGGATTATACTAAAGAACATGTTAGAAATCTTTAAAGGGTGAAAATTGCATATAGCAATTATACCCAAATTTATGAACTTTGTGAATTAACTCCAAAAGTGGATTTTGGGAAAATTATAACTCTCCGAATCATTTGTTAAAGTACTACAAAAATTTGAGTTCATTTGGTATGGAATATGGTCCTCCGAGTAATTGATACTGGTATGTTAGAGACTTGTAAAGTAGCTCTAAATTTGTGGTTGATGGTTTTTAAATAATATGTTTGATGATTATATGTTGTGGAAAATTATAATCTACTTGGTGTTTGTCAAGTTCACTACTTTTGAACTTGATGGTTAATTACATAAGTTGAGTATGTTACCTACTTGTGTGAGTTGTGTAAGTCCAGCTGGCGTCGTTGTTGTTAATGTCATGGTGGGACGACCTATAGTCTTTACGAATGGGATTCGTAATCGCTATAAGTCGCCGTACCGGAGTGCACACACCCCTCTTCTGTTGGCCACAGTTGAGAAGTAGCCCCACTGTTATAGCAATACGCATGACTTTGGCTTGCTAGTTGAACCCGATGGGATTAGTCGGGGACGTCGATACTACGTACACGAGTATCGAGGCACTATTGTTTGTTTGTGTAATGCAGGAGCTACACAAGGTTGAAGAAAGAGATATGATATTCTTCTCTAACGTGGTTTATGTACAAGCACTTATATGTATCAAAGTGCTATGTAAATTGAATGATGGTATATCAAGTAAGATGGTATATGTTATGTTATGGTATATAAATGTTGATACCATGTTTTGTTAAATGTTTGAGCATCATGCCATGCCATTTAGTTGCATTAGTAACTTACGTGTCGTTATGACTCACTCCGTTATGTGTTTAATTGTTTTCCTTAGATCCAAGTCAACCGGAAGTTCTCGGTGAGACCGATAGTGGTTCGTTGGCTCGCGTGTCGCCTACGGGGAATTCGAGGATCCCTATCTTAGTTATCTGTTTTCATTTTGGTAAGGACGTTGGATATGTAAAGTTATATAAACTTTACTTGGGTTTTATTTGTGGTGTTGTAAACATATTCTTTTGGTGGCCGACATATGTATGTCGTGCTCTTGTACAGTTGTGTTGTTGAGTTAGTTCCTTCCCGAGCATGTCGTTAGCTCGCGGTTATGTGTTGTTTCGGCACGTTGTGGCCGAGGTTTATGTTGTAGTTGTTCTCTTTTCCCGAGTTATAACTCGTGGTCGTTGGTAGATGTTTTCCGGCCTTATTATCGCCAAAGATTGTTCATATACTTGTGTTTATCAGGTGATTAGTTGTGTTTTGTGTTAAGTACGGGCGGTTGCGTCACGTGCTTTTCTTGGTGTCGTGTTGTATTAGCGACCCGACCTTGGGATTTCGTATAGAGATCCGGGTCGGGGCGTCACAGTTGGTATCAGAGCTTGTGTTAGCTATTCGCCAGGATAGGTTCCATGGCCTAGGTGGGTGTGGTGTGTGTTATCAAGATTTTAACGTCGAGTGTTTTATGTAGGTTGAAATGGTGCGGACTAGGTTTGGAGCGAGTTCTAGTAGGGTTGGTACTAGTGCCGGAGGGAATGATGGGAGAGATGATGACGTGAATCGACCACAGAATGCCCCTCCTGAATAGGACCAAGAGAACCCGAATACAAACATGACAGTAATGATGGGACGGATGATGGAACTCATGAATCAGATGACTGAAAGAATGAATGGGGGAGCAACGACTACCCCGGAAGTTGAAGCTCCACAACCGGAGGTTGAGGTACCACAGCCTGAGGCGAGGCCTAGGAATTATACTACCACTCTTGAGCGTTTCTTGAAGATGAAACCGCGTGCATTTCTTGGAGAACCGGATGCTACAAAAGCTGAATTATGGATCGAGCACATCATCAAGATATTTGCAGCCTTGGGTTGCAACGATAATGAGAAGGTGAACCTTGCAGTGTTCAAACTTGAGGGAACGGCCGAGCACTAGTGGCAGGTATTACAGGGGAGCTGGGACTTGAGGGGAGAACCCCACAGTTGGCCCAATTTCTTGAGGGAGTTTAAGGCGCAGTACATTCCGGAGGTAGTTCGGGAAAGAACAGAGAGAGAGTTCTACGACTTGGAGCAAGGCAGCATGACAGTGGCACAATATTCAGCCAGGTTCACCGAGTTGGCTCGATATTGTAGTTACTTGGTTCCTACGGAGGCAAAGAAGGCCCAGAAGTTCATAAAGGGCCTGAAGACTGAGTACAGGAAGCAATTACTATCCTTGCAGCTTGCTGATTATAGAAGTGCGGTGGATAGGGCTTATGGGATTGAGAGTGATATAGAGGAGCACCGGGGAGAAATGTGAACAACCCTCCACAGCATCGAGAATCGGGGAAGAGGACAAGGTTTCGGATCGATATAGCGGTGGAAACAACAACCGCGGGGAGTCAAAGAGAGGACAATCGAGGGGCAACAATCGGTGGGAGGAGTGTTAGTCGCATCCGTACAGAGTCCACGGGTACTCCACAAATCAGTAGTTCTTGTTCGAAACGGGGCATTCCGAGGATAGGTGCTATAGCAAGACAGGAATTGGTTGGGTCGGTGCTTCTATTGCAAGTAGGTTGGTCATCAAAGAGGGATTGCCCTAAGTTAAAGAGTGGTCAGCCGCGAGCGCTAGTGCCTAGCGGAACAAAGAGGACAGTGATGGTAGGCCTAAGGTCCAGGGCCGTGTGTTTGCGCTTGATCAGCGCGGTGTGCCTGAGTCTACTTCAGTCATAGGAGGTAGTCTTTCTGTCTTCGGTAATAAAGCTTGAGTTCTTATAGACCCCGGTTCATCACATTCATATGTTGCATCCCATTTTGTGAACAATTTGTGTGTGTTGCCCCAGCCCTTATCATTTGTGCTTGAGGTGTCTACCCCGTTGGGGGAGCATATGTTGGCCTCGGATGTGTACCGAGCTTGTGATATACTTATAGGTGATCACACTTTGCATGCTGATTTAGTGGTGTTACCCATACGTGATTTTGATGTGATACTTGGCATGGATTGGTTATGTGAATATCATGCTTTAGTAGATTGTCACAGAAAGAAGGTTACTTTTTCTATGCCGGATGTGCCTGAGTTTGTGTTTGTGGGTGAATCTGTCAAGAGTGGTTTGCATGTTATATCTGCATTAAAAGCTAGAAAATTGTTATCGCATGGGTGTGCCGGTTATTTGGCGTGTGTGGTTGATAGAAGTATTACTACTCATGTGTTAGAAGAAGTCCCTGTGGTGTGTGAATTTTCAGATGTGTTTTCTTCTGACTATGCATTACCTCCTGATAGAGAAGTTGAGTTTTGTATCGAATTGTTGCCGGGGACTACCCCGATTTCTAAAGCCCCATATAGAATGGCACCGGCGGAATTAAAGGAATTGAAAGAACAGTTGCAAGAATTACTTGACAGGGAGTTCATTAAACCGAGTGTATCATCGTGGGGTGCACCGGTGTTGTTTGTTAGAAAGAAGGATGGTACGTTGAGATTGTGTATCGATTATAGGCAATTGAATCAGGTAACAATCAAGAATAGGTACCCTTTACCTCACATTGATGATTTTTTTGACCAGTTACAAGGATCGGTGCTATACTCTAAGCTAGACTTGAGGAGTGGCTATCACCAGTTGAAGGTGCGAGCTGAAGATGTTCCCAAAACAGCTTTTCGCACAAGGTATGGCCACTATGAATTCGTAGTTATGCCATTTGGGTTGACAAATGCACCGGCAGTGTTCATGGACTTGATGAATCGGGTGTTCCATGAGTATTTGGACTGTTTTGTGGTGGTGTTCATTGACGACATCCTTATGTACTCTAAATCTCGGGAGGAACATGCGCAGCATTTGAGGTTGGTACTATCGGTGCTTCGGGAGAAGAAATTGTTTGCCAAGTTTAGAAAATGTGCTTTTTGGCTTGAGGAGGTTTCCTTTCTAGGGCAAGTTGTTTCGAAAGATGGGATAGCAGTGGACCCGTCAAAGGTAGAAGCCGTGACGAATTGGAAGAGACCAACTTCTGATCGAGATCCGAAGTTTCTTGGGCTTGGCGGTACTATCGGAGATTCATTGAGGGGTTTTCAAAATTGCGACTCTTATGACGAATCTAACCAAGAAAACAACGCCGTTTGTTTGGGTGATAAGTGCGAGAAAAGTTTTCAGGAGTTAAAGCGGCAGTTGACAACGGCCCCTGTGTTAACCTTACCGAATGGCGGAGATAACTTCATGATTTATAGTGATGCATCCAAGGAAGGTCTGGGATGTGTGCTTATGCAAAATGGGAAAGTTATAGCGTATGCTTCGAGGAAATTAAAGGATGCGGAACGAAACTATCCTACTCATGATCTTGAATTGGCGGCAATTATGTTTGCGTTGAACAAATGGAAACATTACCTTTACGGGGCAAGGTTTGAGGTCTTCACGGATCACAAGAGTTTAAAGTACCTTTTCTCACAAAAGGAGTTGAATATGAGGCAACGCCGGTGGATGGAAAAGTTAAAGGACCACAACTGCACGATTTTATATCACCCGGGGAAGGCGAATGTAGTCGCGGATGCATTGAGTAGGAAGGTGTACATGTCGTGCATGATGGTTCAAGAATGGAGGACATTAGAGGGCTTGAGGGATTGGAATCCTAGTGAGACGGAACATGGTGTGATTTTTGCGAATATCCGGGCTACTCCAGTTTTGTTACAACAAATTAGGGAAGCTCAAGTTAGTGACCCGGAGTTCGAGAAGTTGAGGGAACAATTGAATGAAGGTAAGGCGATCGACTTTACGATGAACAAGGACGACATCTTAACCTTTAGGGGGAGAGTTTGTGTTCCATCGGATGAAACGGTAAAACGACAAGTACTTGACGAAGCTCACAAGGCTAAGTATACTATACATCCGGGAAGTACAAAAATGTATAGGGATTTGAAGAAGCAATTTTGGTGGAATGGTATGAAACGGGAGATAGCGGAATATGTATCTAGATGCTTGACATGTCAACAAGTGAAGGCTGAACATCAAAGGCCTGCAGGGTTACTACAACCATTGGAGATCCCGGAGTGGAAATGGGAGCACATTACGATGGATTTTGTGACGGGGTTGCCGCGTACTCGTTGGGGTTTTGATGCTGTTTGGGTTGTTGTGGATAGGTTAACTAAGTCAGCTCATTTTATACCTATTGCAATGACCTACTCTTTGAATCAATTGGCGGCATTGTATATTCAAGAAATAGTGAGGCTGCACGGAATACCAGTTAGTGTTGTATCAGATCGAGACCCAAGGTTTACATCGAGGTTTTGGGGAGCATTGCAAGAGGCTATGGGAACAAAGTTGAACTTTAGTACGGCCTTTCACCCTCAGTCGGATGGGCAGTCGGAGAGATTAATTCAAGTGCTTGAGGATATGCTACGTGCGTGTGCGGTAGATTTTAAAGGAAGTTGGGATTCACACTTACCTTTAGCAGAGTTTGCTTACAACAACAGCTTCCAGGCGAGTATTGAGATGGCAGCGTACGAAGCATTATATGGGCGAAAATGTAGATCACCGATTTGTTGGGATGAAGTCGGTGAGGCTAAGATTTGGGGTTCAGAATTGGTGCAACAGTCGGTTGAGAGTGTGAGGATGATTCGGGATAGATTACTTACCGCTCAAAGCCGACAGAAAAGTTATGCGGATAACCGAAGAAGGGACCTTGAGTTTCAAGCGGGAGACTATGTATTCCTTAAGGTGTCGCCGTGTAGGGGTACTAAGAGGTTTGGGAAGAAAGGGAAACTCTCGCCTAGATACATAGGGCCTTTTGAGATACTCGAAAGAGTTGGCACGTTGGCCTATCGAATTGCATTGCCACCGTCTTTGTCGGAGATTCATAATGTGTTCCATGTGTCAATGCTCCGGAAGTATATGAAAGATGAGTCTCACGTGTTGGCGTATAAGGAGATCACATTCGAACCCGATTTGTCTTATGTAGAACATTCGGTAAGGATTCTCGACACAAAGGAGCAAATATTGAGGACTAAAAGGATTCCACTTGTAAAGGTGTTGTGGAAGAACCACGAGATCCAGGAGGCTACGTGGGAAACCGAGGTTGAGATGCGAGAGAGATACCCTCATTTGTTTGAAGGACTTGGTAAGGAATTTAGGGGCTAAATTCTTTTAAGGGGGAGAGGGTGTAATACCCTGAAATTTTCATACCTTATATGCTTGCATTGTTGTGTTATCATGCTTAATATAATTGTTTGATTTCATGTATAAACATGTTTGTTATGGTTTTTTGCTCTCTATTCACCCACATTGAAGATGTTATGATGGAGTACATGTTAATGCATTAGCATGGTATGAATACTTGTGATTTCTCTTAAGTTGGAAGTAATTGTTGTTAGCATTTCTACATGTTGTTGAGATGAGTTTGGTTATGTTTCAAGCATGATTTAAAGTTGATATCACTTTAGGGTGACTTGGGTACATTGTAGTATCATTTTGGAGTGTTTAGAAGTCACTTAGACCTGAACCAGGGCCTATGCAGCCGCTTGATGCGAGCTTGACAAATTGGCCAAGTTTCTGGATTTCATGCGGACGCATGAAGCGCCCGCATAGAACACCATGCGACCGCATGATACTAAGTGATCCCTCGCACGACTCTCGATTTTAAGCGGCCGCGCGAGGCGACCGCATGGAACCTATGCGACCGCATGGGGCGGCCGCATAGCGTCGGATTTCAGCTTATTGTTTGACTGATTTTAAGTGAAGTTGACCCTCCAAGATTGATCCAATGGCCGAGATTTAAGCCTGATCTTGACTTATTGACCATATATAAACTCACCATCCTTGTGAGAGACAAGGGACTCTCATTTTCTTACAAGAATTCATCCATGGTAGCTTAGAGGCAAGTGTGGGAGATAAAGGTGTAACTAGTGTGTGTGCTCTACATCTTCAAATCCAACAATCCAAATTGTGATCCAAAACCATCAAGTTGTAGAGGCTGACTTGGAGACCAACTTAGTAGGCTCAAAATTGTAATCTCTTAGTTTAATTTCCACTCTACAAGTAAGTTGCTAAACCCCCTTGTATGCTTAGAAAGTACTACATGTTTGTTCTTAAATCTTACATGCATGACTTGAATGCAAGATGTTGCTATGTTTAAATGATATGTTGAGATATATAACATGTCTAAATGTTGGTTTGTTGAGTTGGATGATGTTGCATGTTAGTTTAAAGAGCTCAACTATGGATTATACTAAAGAACATGTTAGAAATCTTTAAAGGGTGAAAATTGCATATAGCAATTATACCCAAATTTATGAACTTTGTGAATTAACTCCAAAAGTGGATTTTTGGGAAAATTATAACTCTCCGAATCATTTGTTAAAGTACTACAAAAATTTGAGTTCATTTGGTATGGAATATGGTCCTCCGAGTAATTGATACTGGTATGTTAGAAACTTGTAAAGTAGCTCTAAATTTGTGGTTGATGGTTTTTAAATAATATGTTTGATGATTATATGTTGTAGAAAATTATAATCTAGTTGGTGTTTGTCAAGTTCACTACTTTTGAACTTGATGGTTAATTACATAAGTTGAGTATGTTACCTACTTGTGTGAGTTGTGTAAGTCCAGTTGGCGTCGTTGTTGTTAATGTCATGGTGGGACGACCTATAGTCTTTACGAATGGGATTCGTAATCGCTATAAGTCGTCGTACCGGAGTGCACAAACCCCTCTTCTGTTGGCCACAGTTGAGAAGTAGCCCCACTGTTATAGCAATACGCATGACTTTGGCTTGCTAGTTGAACCCGATGGGATTAATTGGGGATGTCGATACTACGTACACGAGTATCGAGGCACTATTGTTTGTTTGTGTAATGCAGGAGCTACACAAGGTTGAAGAAAGAGATATGATATTCTTCTCTAACGTGGTTTATGTACAAGCACTTATATGTATCAAAGTGCTATGTAAATTGAATGATGGTATATCAAGTAAGATGGTATATGTTATGTTATGGTATATAAATGTTGATACCATGTTTTGTTAAATGTTTGAGCATCATGCCCTGTCATTTAGTTGCATTAGTAACTTACTGTGTCGTTATGACTCACTCCGTTATGTGTTTAATTATTTTTCCTTAGATCCAAGTCAACCCGGAAGTTCTCGGTGATGCCGATAGTGGTTCGTTGGCTCGCGTGTCGCCTACGTGGGGAATTCGAGGATCCCTATCTTAGTTATCTGTTTTCATTTTGGTAAGGACGTTGGATATGTAAAGTTATATAAACTTTACTTGGGTTTTATTTGTGGTGTTGTAAACATATTCTTTTGGTGGCTGACATATGTATGTCGTGCTCTTGTACAGTTGTGTTGTTGAGTTAGTTCCTTCCCGAGCATGTCGTTAGCTCGCGGTTATGTGTTGTTCCGGCACGTTGTGGCCGAGGTTTATGTTGTAGTTGTTCTCTTTTCCCGAGTTATAACTCGTGGTCGTTGGTAGATGTTTTCTGGCCTTATTGTCGCCGAAGATTGTTCATATACTTGTGTTTATCAGGTGATTAGTTGTGTTTTGTGTTAAGTACGGGCGGTTGTGTCACGTGCTTTTCTTGTTGTCGTGTTGTATTGGCGACCCGACCTTGATATTTCGTATAGAGATCCGGGTCGGGGCGTCACAATGCGAATTGGGAAGAATCGAGAGTTTGGAAGGCATTTAGATGTCACGTGCGCCGCAAGGGAGGATACAAGAGAGGAAGAAGGCTTTTTGGAGTTTTTGGATAAGAAGCGATCACCCTAATGGTGGGAAAAGCGATCGCTCCATCATTAGATTTGCAAACCAAGTTTCGGAAACGGCGATCGCTTTGTATCGGGCTAGGGCGATCGCCCGTCACCACCACCGAATTTTTGGTCTTATTTCCGTAGTTGTTATGTTTTAGAGTTTCCTAGATTGAGTAGGATTGTTTCTCTAGTCCAAGGTAGGAAAGTATTTTGTTTTCTTTTAAGGTTAGGATTAGTTTTCTTTTCCTTTAAAGATTAGGAGCATTATTGTAACACCTATATAAAGGGTTAGGATTAGATTTTGTAAGAGAGATTTTTGGCTTAAGAAAAGTAATAGAAAAGAACAAAGTTTTGTTCAATTTGATTATTGCATTCCTTAGGTTTAGGAAGGTAATATCAAAAGGGATCTTTACCTTAGGTGAGTGAAGCCTAACCGGTGAACCCAAACGGGATCTTTACGTTAGGTGAGTGAAGCCTAATCGGTGAACCCGCCATCTATCCTAGTTTCCATTGCGACTTTGATTCATCTATCAACCCACGGTTTCTCTACCCCAACCAAACAAACAATTTTAGTGATTATTACGCATCATTTCATATCATCTCTTTTGTCATACAATTCATCATCCATTGGTACTTTTAATTCTATTCTTGCTTTCAAGTGAACTTGTTTCTCACTTTGAATCATATGAGCCCAAAGAATCTTAAGATGTTGATTGTATTTGCCTAAGAGATCACTCTCGGAATGATCACAATACTTGACTCTAATAGTTGGTACTTTCAAGGGTAGTCAACTATCAAAGAAATCTAGAGTGAGTGTGTGAGGTGAGTGTATACACGAGTGATACATTTTGTGAGTTATGTGAATTGTCCTTAAAACTTGTGACAAATGCGCAGAACCAATAGAGTACCTTTGCAAGGACATAGTGAGAGATTAGTTAGTGAGGATCCTTATGAACATATGATAAGGATGATGGAGGATGTTAGTCAACGTTTGGCTAGAGTAGAGGAAAATGCACAAGTGAGGAGGGAAGCCTACTTGAAAATGCACAAGTGAGGAGGGAAGCCTACTTTGAGGATTATGATGGTTGGGTAGGTAGAGGTGATGAGTGGTCAGAAAATGAATATGAGTATAAAAGGATACATAATAGAAGGGTAGGTAAAAGAGTAGACATGAAGGTTCCTACTTTCAAAGGTAGGGATGATCCGAAGGAGTACCTAGGTTGGGTTAGGAGGGTTGAGGTTGTATTTAGGTATAACCACTACACAGAAACTCAAAAGGTGAACTTTGCATCTGATGAGTAACTAACACCAAAGTTGTTGCGTGCGGATTTATGGATGAAGGTTAAGTGAATAAAGATGAAAATGCAAATAAAACAAAAGGATAGATGACGGGTCACCGGTTAGGCTTCACTCACCTAACGTAAAGATCCCGTTTGTGTTCACCGGTTAGACTTCACTCACCTAATGTAAAGAGCCATTTGAATATTACCCTCCTAAACCCAAGGAAAATAATAGACAAAATCTGAACAAACCTTTGTTCTTTGTATTACTCTCTTGAGAATCAAAATCTGAATTTTACAACTCTAATTCTAACCCTTTATATAGTTGTTTACAATTCCATCCTAATCTTAAAAGGAAAAGAAAACTAATCCTAATTGTATAAGAGATTAAAATACTATCCTACCTAGGAATAGAGAAACAATCCTATACAACTTGGGAAACAAAACACCACAGAAAAGGCAAAATTCGTCGATCGGTCACGTGGCGATCGCCCTAGCCCGCTACAAAGCCGTAACGCCCGCACCATTTGCATCATATACATCATTTGTATTTGTTCTATGCTACGACTTATGTTTTAACATCGTCATTTCATGTGCAAATATCATTCGTATGTACTTGCAATTGAGATTGTTATACACTTTTTAAGTGTATGAAAATGTGTTAGAAGTTTCATTATCATTACACTTGAATTGGTATGTTATTTGTTTACTTTGGTTTTGGGACCTCTCGGAGGCCTTTACTTAATGTTCTAGCTTCACTTAAGTGTTAGAACCATCATGGAACCTTTGAGCAACATTTTGGGACTTTTCTAGACCACATTTCATGATTTTTGGGTGTATGGAAGTTGGGCGAGCGCCTAGCGCGCGCGCATTTGGCAAAACTTGATCGGGCGATTCGGAAGGAGCGCCAGGCTGGCGCCTAGCGGCCGCGCCTCCTCCGTAATTGTTGCCCTGTTTTCCTGCTTTGTATAATTGACAGCGCCCTTGACCCAACTTAAACGTACCTGGCCTTTGACCACCCCTTTACACCTAAAACACGATTAAACACTCACAATAACATCATCTCTTCCATTCTTTCATCCATGGTGTGAAAGAGAGCTAGTGTGAGAGACATAGTGTGAGATTAGTGTGTGTTTTCACTTCCCTCTTCATCCTACCATAGATTCTTGCATGCAACACCACTATTGTGTTTCTTAAGACTTGGGGAATCCATTGCTAAGCTTAGATTGTGAGTTCATTGGGTGGATTATCTTGTAAAGGTAAGCTACTATCCCTTGTTCTTCCTCTATTATAAGTTGTTATACATGTTAGACTTGTTAGATGGTGAAATATGTTAGAAACCATCAAAATTGAGTATGTTTGACTATGTTGACTTTTCAAATTCGTGGTTGACTTTTTGGTTGTGTTGAAAGACTCATGTTTACATGTTATAAATGTGAAAAATGGTTAGTGGTTGTTAAGTTTACGGTATGATTAATTCGCGTAAACTCGTTCTCACTAGAAACCGAAAATGACTCTAACGGAGTTCGTTAGGATTTCATAATCGATAAGACCACGTGTATGATTTGAGAATTTTTGAATGATTCGAGTGATTCGTTAGAACTTTGGTTACACCGTTTGTGTGTTCGATATTACGTAAATTGTCGTAATTATTGTGAGTTGGTTAATTGTGGTGTGAGATTATTATAACTCACTTGTGACATTCATATTATTGTCAATTGTTGTTGTTTGGGGTATACTCCCTACTTTGGAGTATGACCTTTTATATTTAAATGTCGAGTAAACATTCTACTTGAGCATTTAGTTAAGTCCATGGCATGATTGTTTGAGAAGGGTGTATTGACGCTCGATTATTACAAGAGCAGGGGCTACGTAATAGTCGAAGGCCAATACATTGTTCTCGCCCTACCGTTGGCCGCGGTAGGGGAAATAGCGCCAAGTGTTTGTAGGCGAAAAACCGCAACGTTGGTAAGCTATTTTACCGGGGTGTTTTCCGGGTTGTAGTGACTGGAGGCACCGGGGTTTTCTTTTTGTGAATTTCAAATAAAATGGTTCACGAATTCTTTATGGAAAGATTATGGTTTTGTTATGGTTCGAGCACGTCAACAACGGCTCTACAATTGGTACGATATTGGTTGGTTGGTTGGAAGTATTGGTTTGGTCGGAGGTGTACCTCGACACAGTATCCTTTGTAACTTGTTACTTATAATTCTGATGTGCTTCCTATATGAACGAATGTTGGTCATGGTTTCCAACCGGTATGGGACGGTTGGCGATCGTCGAGCCTCTCGTTTAGTATGGGGTTGTTTGGGTTATGTGTGATGCTCATTACTGCTATTTGGTATTAAATGTTATTGTGATAACATGAATACTTGTTATATTTATTGTCTTGCATCTAGCATGCCATACTGTTGCATTAGTAGCTTATTGAGTTTTCAACTCACCCCGTTTGTTTTCATTTGTTTTCCTTAGATCAAGCGCCGGCAAGGAATCCTTAGAGTTCGTGTTCGGGTCCGTTGGGACGACTTCCTTTGGTAGTACACCTTGTGTCTAAGTATTTTCTTTTGGTGAGGTCGAGGGTGTACTTGTTACTTAAACAATGTATCATTGGGTAGATGTCTTGATTGTTATATGATGTATTTTTTTTGTGGGCATGGTTGCCGTGTTGTTGTATATTGTTAACTTTTATTCCGCGTACTCTGATATGGTTTATATATGTACCGAGCATGTTAGCTCGAGTTTGTTGTTGCTAGCTAACGTGTTGTTTCTCCGGCTTGTTTCGCCGTCGAGGTTTAATATTGTTTAAATGATTTTTGTTGTTTTAAGAAAACTTGCACGTGCATTACAGGGTTTTCTCATGACTATGCATTCTATTAAATGAGATTTTTATTTGAGATGCTATTTTCGTGTTTTCCGCATTGTCTCGCGTTCCGGACGGGATTTACATCAGATCTCGGGTCGGGTCGCGACAAAAGCGATCGCTTTGTGGCCAGAAACTTGGTCCGTAAACCTGGTGACGGGGCGATCGCTTCCTCCAATATAAGGCGATCGCTCTTGGTCCAGAAAGTCCAGAAAGCCTTCTTCCTCTCTTGTATCCTCCCTTGTCGTGCACGTGACCTCCAAATGCCTTCCAACCTCTTGTATCTTCCTACTTTGCATCACCAAAGCTTCAAAGACAAAGTCAACCCATCTTCACCCATTTGTAATGCATCCATGGTATTGTTTGGGTCTTTGTGTAGGTCGTCTCCTAATGCTCCCGCATCATCCTCCTCTTTAGAAAGAATTGGCCTCAATTCTTTAAGCATTTTGTCCTCCAAGTATGGTGACAAGTCTCCTACATTGAACGTAGGGCTAATTGCGTATTCCTTGGGAAGGTCCAATTTGTAAGCACTATCGCCAAATCGTTCCAATACTTGAAAAGGGACTTCGGCTCTTGGCATTAGTTTATTCTTCCTCTTGCTAGGAAATCGTTCTTTCCGCAAATGTAGCCATACTAAATCTCCGGGTTGAAATTCCGGTTGCTTGCGACTTTTGTTGGCTCGTTTCTTGTATACTTCATTCACTTTTTCAATTCTTGCACGGACTTGCTCATGAAATTGTTGTATATCCTTCAACTTGGTGTACGCATCCGGTTGCTCTTTCCCTTTTCGTGTGGGAACCATATCTATAGGCAAATAAGGATTAACCCCATACACAACCTCAAATGGAGAATGTTTAGTTGCATAGGTTGGTGTGCGGTTATAAGCAAATTCTGCATGAGCCAATTTCAAATCCCAATCCTTTTGGGTCTTCTCAACTAGTCCCCTTAATAGAACTCCGAGGGTTCTATTTGTTACTTCCGTTTGCCCATCCGTTTGCGGGTGATGAGATGTACTAAACAACAATTTAGTTCCAATTATCCTCCAAAGAGATCTCCAAAAATGACTAAGAAACTTGCTATCTCGATCACTCACAATTGTCTTTGGCACCCCATGCAAACGCACAATTTCTTTGAAGTATAAATCCGCAATTAAGGAAGCATCATCCGTCTTGTGACATGGTACGAAATGCGCCATTTTAGAGAATCAATCGACCACCACCATGATAGCATCCTTTCCTCTTTGTGTCCGCGGTAAAGCCATAATAAAATCCATTGATACATCGCTCCATGGCTGTTTTGGTACGGGCAAAGGCGTATACAATCCTTGATGGAATGTACTTTTTATTTTTTGACAAGTTACATATCGGGAGATAATAGTTTGCACATCTCCAAGCATCTTTGGCCAATAAAAATGTTCTTGTAATAACTCAAGCATCTTATTGATGCCAAAATGTCCGGCTAGTCCTCCTCTATGAGTTTCTCGTACCAATAACTCTCTTATCGAACACTTGGGAATACAAAGCTGGTTGCCTTTGAACAAAAAGCCTTCTTGTAACACGAAATTCCCATTCTTCCCTTTCTGACAATCGAGAATAATAGAGCCAAAATCCGGGTCTTCCTTGTAGTATTCACACACTAGTTTGAACCCTAGTAACTTGGCATCCATCATGGTAAGCATAGAATACCTTCTTGATAACGCATCCGCTACCACGTTATTCTTTCCATCCTTATACTTTGAAGAGAAGTTGAATGATTGCAAAAATTCCACCCACTTTACGTGCCTTGGTTTTAACTTGTGTTGCCCATGTATATATTTTAAAGCCTCATGATCGGAATGAAGGACGAAATGATTCGGCCTTAAATAATGGCTCCAATGATCCAAAGCTCGAACCATGGCATAAAATTCCTTGTCATAGGTAGAATAATTGAGTCTCGCACCTCCAAGCTTTTCGCTAAAGTAAGCAATGGGCCGTTTTCCTTGAGTCAACATTGCCCTTATACCCACTCCACTAGCATCACATTCGACTTCAAAAGGTTGTGAGAAATCGGGTAAGGCCAAAACCGGTGTCTTGCATAACTTTTCTGATGTGATTCCCAAGATCGGGACAAAGTGGAACCAACCAAAACGGGGAATTAAACACAGAAAACAACGAATTGAAACGAAGATAGGGAGCTTCCCTCAACCCTAGGGCAGATTTAATCCCTAGAACCTTGGGGTGCAACCTTAACTGATGTGAACCAAGGCCCAAGTCCCAACATTCAAAGAGATCCGATGATGATAACCGGGAGGCCCAATGACAAGAGCGCGAATCAAGAAAGTTCGGGAAGCTCCCATGGTGCTTGTGCACTCAATCGAGGCCAAGATAACTCAAGGCAATGAAGGACGGAACATATGTGTGTTGGAGGGACATTTACATGAAGGACGAAGTTTCTGGCGACAGAGCGATCACCCTGTATCTTCTAAAGTGATCGCCTTGGATTCTGCCTACCAAGTGATCGCCTTATCTCAAGAGGAAGCGATCGCCCTGAACACTGCCTGAAGAGAGATCGCCCTAAATCGCTGAAAGGCGATCGCCTTGTGACCAGTTTGTCTGGGACGCGTTTATTTGACGTCTATTCATTAGTTTTGGTAACTTTAGGATATTTTTGGTAATTTTTATTTCCTAATAAACGTTTCCTAGGTTTAGTTGGATTGTTAGGCCTATATAAAGGCTTCTTTGTCATTGTAAAACTAGAACATTGATTATTATTAAATTGAATTGAGTTTTCACAATATTGTGAGCCTTTGAGAGATTTCTTGGATTAGAATTCTCAACCCTTCAACTTATCAAGTTTGTTGAGCGGGCTTGTGGCGTTCCGTGATCTTGGTGCCTAATCAATTGCGATTAGTGGGTTAAGGTTGCACCCCAAGGTTCTAGGGATTAAATCCGCCCTAGGTTAAGGGAAGCTCCTATCTTTTCTTCAATTCGTTGTTTTCTATTTTTAATCCGCGTTCTTGGTTGGTTCCGCTTTGTCATGTCGCAACCCGCACCCGACTCCTACATGGAATCCCGAGTCGGACCGCGAGCGGGACTCATGAAATACGCCTAATAAAATTTCATGTGCGAAGATGCAAGTATGAAGCATATGCACAAAACCCCGTAATGCACGTGCGATACTTTTCTTTGAAAACCATGTCAACACATCATCGGCATTAATAACAAGCCGGAACTGAACTGATTTAAAACTTGGTTTGAATTTAAAATCAAACATATAACATAAACCTCCACGAGCAACAAGCTCGGAGAACCATAACAACTACAAATCAGAGTATGCGAAAGTAACGAATGTTAATAAATACATCACGTGTCGCGACCCGCACCCGGACTCCTACGTGGAATCCCGAGTCGGACCGCGAGCGGACTCATGAAATACGCATAATAAAAATTCCATGTGCAAAAGATGCAAGTATAAAGCATATGCACAAAAACCTGTAATGCACGTGCGATACTTTTCTTTGAAAACCATGTCAACACATCATCGGCATTAATAACAAGCCGGAAACTGAACTGATTTAAAACTTGGTTCGAATTAAAATCAAACATATATCATAAACCTCCACGAGCAACAAGCTCGGAGAACCATAACCACTACAAATCAGAGTATGCGGAAGTAACGAATGTTAATAAATACATCACGCACGACAACCGTGTCGGCACATACAAAAGAATATTACGTTATAAAGACCACACACTACCCAACATTACAAAGTTTAGGTAACATTGTATTCCCTCGGCCTCACCAAAATAAACACCAAGCCCAAAAGAACAACCTGCAGAAAACGCCGAGACGAAGCCAAGACTCAACTAAGGGTTCCTCGCCGGACCGTGATCTAAGGAAAACAAATAAACATTGAACGGGGTGAGTTTAAAACTCAATAAGCTACTAATGCAACAATATGTCATACGAGATGCAAGACAATAATAAGAACAAGTAATACAGGCTATAACAAGATTTCATCAATCTTCATGCATAGCAATATAAGCATCTCATAACAACACGTTACCCTACACTACACGAGAGGCTCAACGATCGCCAACCGACCCATACCAGGTTGGAAACCATGACCAACATTCGCATATGTAGGAACCATATAAGTGCGATAAGTAAACACATTCTAAAAGGATACGGTATTGAGGTACACCTCCAATATACCCAATACCTCCAACCAACCAACATATAATATACCAATGTAGGAGCCGTTGTTGACGTGCTCGATCGACGAATCAAAACCGTTAACCAATACTCAATAACCAATACGTGTGAACCATTTTCGTATTCACGTCGACGGGTGATCTTAGTCCCTACAACCCAAGAATCAACCACGGAATAGCTTACCAAGGTTGCGTTTATTCCATACAACAAATGGCGCTATGCCCCTACCGCGGCCAACGGTAAGGCGAGGCCCGGTGTATTGGCCTTCAATTATTACGTAGCCCGGCCCGCAATAATCGAGCGTCAATACACCGCCAACAAATAATCCATGGACATAACAAATGTACAAGTAGATGTTTACTTGACATTCTCAACAACAATTCAAACTCCCAAAATGTGGAGCACAACAACATTTAACATAATTGTCTCAAGTAGGTCATAATAATCCTACTCACATAATCAATCATCTCATAGTATTTACGAGAATTAAACAACAACATCATGCATAATTTCGGGTAACTAATTTTCCCGACAAACTCTCGTATCACAACGAAATCCCCAAGTCACACACGTGGTCTCATCAATTATGGAAACCTATTTGACTCCGTTAGAGTCTTTATTTGTTTCTAATGAGTTCGAATCGAAGAGAAGCCATTATACTTCAATATTAACAAATGATACCATTTCTATGTGTATCAACCAAGACAAAACAAGTCTTTTAACATGCAAAATATGTCATCCACGAATTTCACAAGGCTCAACAATAAAACATACTCCAACATGTTGATTTCAACATATAAATGCCATTTTGCAAGGCTAAGATGTCATACAAGACATAAGTAGAGAAGGAGAGGGGTAGTAGCTTACCTCTTGAAGAATTCAACCAAGGAAAATCTCTAAGAAACCCACATGCAAGCCAAGGATTGTGTTCTCCTAGTTGGTAGCTCCACAATGGTGAAGTTGGATTGTGATTTGGACAAGAATTGAGCAAACTAGCTCACTTTCTCTCTCAAGAACTCTCTCAAGCTTCTCTCTAAGTTTTCTGGTGTAAAAGGGTTGAAATGAGAGTGTTCTATACTCTCCCATGGTGTTATAAGGGTCAAGGAGGTCTGTTATAAGTGGGGACGTGGCTCACTCTAGGCCAAGAACGGGAGTCAATCTGGTCAAATAGGAGTAAGTTCGTATTTGTCACAGGCGCGCAGCAAAATCAACATTCGCCTATGAAGCGATCGCTTTGAGTCGGGACAAGGCGATCGCTTTGGTACAGGCGATCGCTTTGTGGAATACGGGCGATCGCTTTGTCTCGATTCAAACTACAACTTTACGCTTAGAGAGCGATCGCCTAGGAAGGGGACAGGCGATCGCTTTGTGTCCGAACCATGGTACGACTTACGCCTAGAGGGCGATCGCCTAGGAAGGGACGGGCGATCGCTTTGTGCCCGATAAGTCTCAAACTGTTATAAAACTCTCCCAAAGTGGTTCTCAACAACCCAAAATGTTTCTAAGTCCAAAATGAGATCAAAATACTCATTAAAAGTTCTCAAAAAGTGGAACAAAGCTAGGATTACAACACAAGTTTAACACAATAATCAACATGTATCCAACAATAATTCCAAGGTATATAAAAATGCATGTAATCAATATGAGCAAGAATATGTTCAAGAAATATGCACAACATCACATGAATTTGATAAGGAGAATGATCATGCAAGTGATGCAAACGATACGGGTGTTACATTCTCACCCCTTAGAATAAATTCGCCCGCGAATTTACTTACCAATCTCCTTGAACAAAGATGGATACTTCTCACGCATCTCTTGTTCCAATTCCCATGTAGCTTCCTCGATGTTGTGACTTCTCCACAAAACCTTCACAAGATGGATAGTCTTGGTCCTTAAGACATGTTCTTTTGTGTCAAGTATCCTCACGGGTTCTTCAACGTAGGAGAGATCGGTCGACAAATCTACCGGTTCATACTCCAAAATGTGCGATGCGTCCGACAAATATTTCCTCAACATAGAGACATGAAACACGGCATGAATACCCGACATCCAAGGTGGCAATGCAAGCCTATACGCTAATTTCCCAATTCTTTCCAAAATCTCAAAAGGTCCAATAAACCTCGGCGTCAATTTTCCTTTCTTCCCAAATCTTTTAACCCCAATCCGAGGCGACACCTTCAAGAACACACGATCACCAACCTCAAACTCAAGGTCTCGTCGCCTATTATCCGCGTAGCTCTTACGTCTACTTTGGGCTGTCCTTAACCTCTCCCGAATAATCTTCACATTCTCGGCCGACTCGCGAACCATATCGGGTCCCCACAACCTCGCTTCTCCAACTTCGTCCCAACAGATCGGGAACGACACCTCCTTCCATAGAGTGCCTCATAAGGTGCCATACCAATGCTCGAATGGTAAGCGTTGTTGTAGGCAAACTCTATCAACGGTACATGTGAATCCCAATTGCCTTTAAAGTCCATAGAACAAGCCCTTAACATGTCCTCAAGCGTTTGAATAGTTCTCTCGATGACCATCATGCGTGGGTGAAATCTTTGTACTAAGTGTTAACCTCGAACCCAATGCATTCGGAGCGTCGCCAAAACCGTGATGTAAATCGAGGATCTCTATCCGACACAATGCTAACAGGAACCCCATGAAGCCTTACAATTTCTTGGATATACAAAGTAGCAAGTCTCTCCATAGAATAAGTCATCGCCATTGGGAGAAAATGGGCTGACTTGGTCAATCGATCAACAATAACCCAAACGAATCATGACCTTGTCGAGTCCGTGGTAACCCGGTCACAAAATCCATGGCGATGTTCTCCCATTTCCATTCCGGAATCTCCAACGGTTGCAACAATCCCGCTGGTCGTTGATGCTCCGCCTTTACCCTTTGGCAAGTCAAACACCTCGAAACAAATTCAGCTATCTCTCTCTTCATTCCATTCCACCAAAAGTTCTTCTTTAAGTCCCTATACATCTTTGTACTCCGGGATGAATAGTATACCTAGACTTATGTGCCTCATCCAAAACTTGTCGTTTAACATCCTCAATATCCGGCACACAAACTCTTCCTCGAAACAAAAGAACACCATCACTATTCCGAGAAAAATCCACCGCCTTATCCCCATCTAAACCCTCAATCGGCTTTCTCAAATCCGGATCACTCTCTTGAGTCTCTTTAATTCGAAGTAAAATCGGAGTAGCTCGAATATTGGCAAATATCACCCCATGGCTAGACATACAAGGACCCCAATCCCGAACATCCTCAAGCATTCTCCATTCCGGGCCATCAAACAAGAAACATAAGCCTTCCTACTAAGAGCATCGGCCACCACATTGGCCTTCCCGGATGGTATAAAATGGTGCAATCATGGTCCTTTAACCTTTCCATCCATCTCCTTTGCCTATTATTCAACTCCTTTTGAGAAAACAAATACTTAAGGCTCTTATGATCAGTATATACCTCAAATTTGGCCCCATAGAGATAATGCTTCCACTTGTGAAGTGCAAAAATGATCGTTGCTAACTCCATGTCATGAGTCGGATAGTTTTGTTCACACGAGTCAATCGAGAAGCATAAGCTATAACCCTTCCGTTCTGCATCAACACACATCCCAAACCTTCCTTTGAAGCATCACCGTATATAAGCAACCCATCATGACCGTTCGGCAAGGCTAAAAGGTGCGTAGTCAATTTCTTCTTCAATTCTTGGAAGCTCACTTCACATTTATCGTTCCAAACAAAAGCCTTATTCTTTTGTGTCAATGAAGTCAACGGGGTTGCAATCTTAGAAAACCCTTCTATGAACCTCCGATAGTACCCCGCTAAACCCAAAAGCTACGAACTTCCGTTACGGCGGGTCTCTTCCAACTCACAAGCTGCTTCGATCTTAGCCGGGTCAACCGCTATACCATCCTTTGACACAATGTGGCCCGAAAAGCCACTTCCTCAAGCCAAAAGGCACACTTGCTAAACTTAGCAAATAGCTTCTTTTCTCTTAGCACCGTCAAAACTAACCTCAAGTGATTTTCATGCTCTTCCGGGACTTAGAATAAACCAAAATGTCATCAATAAACACGACCACAAAGCAATCAAGATAGGGCAGGAATACTCTATTCATCAAATCCATAAACACATGGAGCGTTGGTTAATCCAAAAGGCATGACCACAAATTCAAAGTGCCCGTAACGAGTCCGAAAAGCTGTTTTAGGAATATCCTCCGCTCGAACCTTCAAGCGATGGTAACCGCTCCTAAGATCAAACTTAGAGTACACTACGGAACCTTGGAGTTGATCAAACAAATCATCAATATGCGGAAGAGGATACTTATTCTTAATGGTCACTTGATTCAATTCCCTATAATCAATGCATAACCTCAAAGATCCGTCCTTCTTTCTCACAAACAACACCGGTGCACCCACGGCGATACACTCGGTTTAATAAAACCTCGATCAAGTAACTCTTCCAATTGTACCTTCAATTCTTTCAATTCACTGGTGCCATACGATAAGGTGCCTTTGAGATCGGTGTAGTCCCCGGTAACAATTCAATACAAAACTCCAACTCCGGTCCGGAGGCAAATCATAATCAGCCGCAAATACATCCGGAATTCACGAACAATAGGAACATCCTCCAACTCAACACCCTTTTGCGATCTATCCACAACACACGCCAAATACCCCGAACATCCATGAGACAACAACTTTCGAGCCTTCAAAGCCGAAATGAGCTGAATTCCACCCATTATCTTATCACCCAAAAATACAAATGAAGGAACATTTGGCAATTCAAAAGTAACCAACTTCCTACGACAATCAACAATAGCATGATGAGCATGTAGCCAATCCATCCCGAATAACATCGAAATCCCGAATGGGCAATATAACCAAATCCGCGGGTAAGTGATGGTCATCAACAACCACATCACAAGCACGATACACATCCAATGCAACATGGCACTCCCCAACGGGTAGACACCTCCAACACATACGGTAACAATTCGGGTATAGCATGCAAATGATGAGCAAAATGTGATGCAATATAAGAATGAGATGACCCCTGGGTCTATTAACACTCGGGCTTTCTCACTAGAGATGGCTAAAGTACCTCCTATGACATTAGGGGCCTCGGGACTCCTTTTGGTCTAAGGCAAAGACTCTACCTTGCACTCTAGGGCGACCCTCGTTATCTCTTTTAACCCGGCATTTTGTTGCACACCTCCCGGTTGTGTCCCCTTGTTCTTAGGACAATTCTGAAAGTGTGTGCCATCACCACACACCAAACACTTCCCATTCTTCAACCAACACTTGTCTTCATTATGCCCACTCTTCTTACAATACCCACAAGTAACTCTAGCATCACGCTGTCCACGACCCGTATTTCCTTGATTCCCGTTTGTTGCGAAATTGTCCTCCTTGTCGATTGGTGTTGCTCCCCTATTGGTCCCACTTGAGCTTGATCTCTTCCATTGCGACTGCGATGCCTGCGAGTTCCCACTTGTACTACCCAGCTTGCCTCGGTGCTCCTCTATATCATGCTCGATCTTATATGCCTTATCCACTGCACTTTGATAACTCGGCAACTCAAGTGGCAAGAGTTGCTTACGGTATTCTGTCCTCAATCCTTTCACAAAGCGATAAATTTTCTTCTCCGTTGTTGGGATCAAGTGCACACAATACCTCGCCAACTCGGTATACTTGGCGATCTTGAGCCACTTGTCATCGTCCCCGATCAAGACTAAGAAATTCGACCTCCTTCTTGGCTCGAACCACATCCGGAACAAAGTGATTCCTAAACTCCCTCAAGAACAATTCCCATGTGCGATCTACTCTATCCCGCACCCAACTTGCCTCTAGCACCTTCCACCGGTGGCTGCATCCTCTAATTTGAACGCCGCAAACTTGACTTTGTCTTCCTCGGTGCACTCAATTGCCACAAAAATCTTCTCCAAGGACTCAATCCACCTTTCGCCTTCATTGGGTCTGGCTCCCCATCATAACTGCGAGGTTTCATCTTCAAGAACCTCCCCAACCTACGATCATATTCTCCATTTCCCCCAGCTGGTTGATCCCCTCGGTTTCCCCTAGCTTGCCCCTGTCCTGCCATTGCCTGCCTGTGCAAATCTAGAGTTTGTCGGTTCATTTCCATCATTGTGCATAAACCCTGCATAGTTTGCATAAAAGCCTCCGGATTCACGGGTGCCTCGGGTGGTGCATTCTGTTGCCTGTGCCGAACTCCCGGTTGATTAGGAGGTGGTCTAGGTGGTGAAGCATGGCTTTCCGGCATTCCCAACATGACTTGTGCTAACCCCATCCGTGTTGGTACCATGACGTGTCTCTACCATTGTAAAATACTGCAACAAACACTCGACGTTAACGACTCAAACACACAACCCACCCTCCTAAACCAAGAATCCATTCCAGGTTATCTAACTTATGCTCGATACCAAGTCGCGACCCGCACCCGGACTCCTACGTGGAATCCCGAGTCGGACCGCGAGCGGGACTCATGAAATACGCATAATAAAAATTCCATGTGCAAAAGATGCAAGTATAAAGCATATGCACAAAACCTGTAATGCACGTGCGATACTTTTCTTTGAAAACCATGTCAACACATCATCGGCATTAATAACAAGCCGAAACCGAACGATTTAAAACTTGGTTTGAATTTAAAATCAAACATATATCATAAACCTCCACGAGCAACAAGCTCGGAGAACCATAACCACTACAAATCGAGTATGCGGAAGTAACGAATGTTAATAAATACATCACGCACGACAACCGTGTCGGCACATACAAAAGAATATTACGTTATAAAGACCACACACTACCCAACATTACAAAGTTTAGGTAACATTGTATTCCTCGGCCTCACCAAAATAAACACCAAGCCCAAAAGAACAACTGCGAAAACGCCGAGACGAAGCCAAGACTCAACTAAGGGTTCCTCGCCGGACCGTGATCTAAGGAAAACAAATAAACATTGAACGGGGTGAGTTTAAAACTCAATAAGCTACTAATGCAACAATATGTCATACGAGATGCAAGACAATAATAAGAACAAGTAATACAGGCTATAACAAGATTTCATCAATCTTCATGCATAGCAATATAAGCATCTCATAACAACACGTTACCCTACACTACACGAGAGGCTCAACGATCGCCAACCGACCCATACCAGTTGGAAACCATGACCAACATTCGCATATGTAGGAACCATATAAGTGCGATAAGTAAACACATTCTAAAAGGATACGGTATTGAGGTACACCTCCAATATACCCAATACCTCCAACCAACCAACATATAATATACCAATGTAGGAGCCGTTGTTGACGTGCTCGATCGACGAATCAAAACCGTTAACCAATACTCAATAACCAATACCGTGTGAACCATTTTCTCGTATTCACGTCGACGGGTGATCTTAGTCCCTACAACCCAAGAATCAACCACGGAATAGCTTACCAAGGTTGCGTTTATTCCATACAACAAATGGCGCTATGCCCCTACCGCGGCCAACGGTAGGCGAGGCCCCAGTGTATTGGCCTTCAATTATTACGTAGCCCCGGCTCCCGCAATAATCGAGTCAATACACCGCCAACAAATAATCCATGGACATAACAAATGTACAAGTAGATGTTTACTTGACATTCTCAACAACAATTCAAACTCCCAAAATGTGGAGCACAACAACATTTAACATAATTGTCTCAAGTAGGTCATAATAATCCTACTCACATAATCAATCATCTCATAGTATTTACGAGAATTAAACAACAACATCATGCATAATTTCGGGTAACTAATTTTCCCGACAAACTCTCGTATCACAACGAAATCCCCAAGTCACACACGTGGTCTCATCAATTATGGAAACCTATTTGACTCCGTTAGAGTCTTTATTTGTTTCTAATGAGTTCGAATCGAAGAGAAGCCATTATACTTCAATATTAACAAATGATACCATTTCTATGTGTATCAACCAAGACAAAACAAGTCTTTTAACATGCAAAATATGTCATCCACGAATTTCACAAGGCTCAACAATAAAACATACTCCAACATGTTGATTTCAACATATAAATGCCATTTTGCAAGGCTAAGATGTCATACAAGACATAAGTAGAGAAGGAGAGGGGTAGTAGCTTACCTCTTGAAGAATTCAACCAAGGAAAATCTCTAAGAAACCCACATGCAAGCCAAGGATTGTGTTCTCCTAGTTGGTAGCTCCACAATGGTGAAGTTGGATTGTGATTTGGACAAGAATTGAGCAAACTAGCTCACTTTCTCTCTCAAGAACTCTCTCAAGCTTCTCTCTAAGTTTGCTGGTGTAAAAGGGTTGAAATGAGAGTGTTCTATACTCTCCCATGGTGTTATAAGGGTCAAGGAGGTCTGTTATAAGTGGTGGGGACGTGGCTCACTCTAGGCCAAGAACCGGGAGTCAATCGGTCAAATAGGAGTAAGTTCGTAAGTGTCACAGGCGCGCAGCAAAATCAACATTCGCCTATGAAGCGATCGCTTTGAGTCGGGACAAGGCGATCGCTTTGGTACAGGCGATCGCTTTGTGGAATACGGGCGATCGCTTTGTCTCCGATTCAAACTACAACTTTCGCTTAGAGAGCGATCGCCTAGGAAGGGGACAGGCGATCGCTTTGTGTCCGAACCATGGTACGACTTATCGCCTAGAGGGCGATCGCCTAGGAAGGGGACAGGCGATCGCTTTGTGCCCATAAGTCTCAAACTGTTATAAAACTCTCCCAAAGTGGTTCTCAACAACCCAAAATGTTTCTAAGTCCAAAATGAGATCAAAATACTCATTAAAAGTTCTCAAAAAGTCGGAACAAAGCTAGGATTACAACACAAGTTTAACACAATAATCAACATGTATCCAACAATAATTCCAAGGTATATAAAAATGCATGTAATCAATATGAGCAAGAATATGTTCAAGAAATATGCACAACATCACATGAATTTGATAAGGAGAATGATCATGCAAGTGATGCAAACGATACGGGTGTTACATTCTCACCCTTAGAATAAATTCGCCCGCGAATTTACTTACCAATCTCCTTGAACAAAGATGGATACTTCTCACGCATCTCTTGTTCCAATTCCCATGTAGCTTCCTCGATGTTGTGACTTCTCCACAAAACCTTCACAAGATGGATAGTCTTGGTCCTTAAGACATGTTCTTTTGTGTCAAGTATCCTCACGGGTTCTTCAACGTAGGAGAGATCGGTCGACAAATCTACCGGTTCATACTCCAAAATGTGCGATGCGTCCGACAAATATTTCCTCAACATAGAGACATGAAACACGGCATGAATACCCGACATCCAAGGTGGCAATGCAAGCCTATACGCTAATTTCCCAATTCTTTCCAAAATCTCAAAAGGTCCAATAAACCTCGGCGTCAATTTTCCTTTCTTCCCAAATCTTTTAACCCCAATCCGAGGCGACACCTTCAAGAACACACGATCACCAACCTCAAACTCAAGGTCTCGTCGCCTATTATCCGCGTAGCTCTTCCGTCTACTTTGGGCTGTCCTTAACCTCTCCCGAATAATCTTCACATTCTCGGCCGACTCGCGAACCATATCGGGTCCCCACAACCTCGCTTCTCCAACTTCGTCCCAACAGATCGGGAACGACACCTCCTTCCATAGAGTGCCTCATAAGGTGCCATACCAATGCTCGAATGGTAACGTTGTTGTAGGCAAACTCTATCAACGGTACATGTGAATCCCAATTGCCTTTAAAGTCCATAGAACAAGCCCTTAACATGTCCTCAAGCGTTTGAATAGTTCTCTCTGACCGACCATCCGTCCGTGGGTGAAATGCGTACTAAGTGTTAACCTCGAACCCAATGCATTCGAGCGTCCGCCAAAACCGTGATGTAAATCGAGGATCTCTATCCGACACAATGCTAACAGAACCCCATGAAGCCTTACAATTTCTTGGATATACAAAGTAGCAAGTCTCTCCATAGAATAAGTCATCGCCATTGGGAGAAAATGGGCTGACTTGGTCAATCGATCAACAATAACCCAAACGAATCATGACCTTGTCGAGTCCGTGGTAACCGGCCACAAAATCCATGGCGATGTTCTCCCATTTCCATTCGGAATCTCCAACGGTTGCAACAATCCCGCTGGTCGTTGATGCTCCGCCTTTACCCTTTGGCAAGTCAAACACCTCGAAACAAATTCAGCTATCTCTCTCTTCATTCCATTCCACCAAAAGTTCTTCTTTAAGTCCCTATACATCTTTGTACTCCCGGGATGAATAGTATACCTAGACTTATGTGCCTCATCCAAAACTTGTCGTTTAACATCCTCAATATCCGGCACACAAACTCTTCCTCGAAACAAAAGAACACCATCACTATTCCGAGAAAAATCCACCGCCTTATCCCCATCTAAACCCTCAATCGCTTTCTCAAATCCGGATCACTCTCTTGAGTCTCTTTAATTCGCTGAAGTAAAATCGGAGTAGCTCGAATATTGGCAAATATCACCCCATGGCTAGACATACAAGGACCCCAATCCCGAACATCCTCAAGCATTCTCCATTCCCGGCCATCAAACAAGAAACATAAGCCTTCCTACTAAGAGCATCGGCCACCACATTGGCCTTCCCGGATGGTATAAAATGGTGCAATCATGGTCCTTTAACCTTTCCATCCATCTCCTTTGCCTATTATTCAACTCCTTTTGAGAAAACAAATACTTAAGGCTCTTATGATCAGTATATACCTCAAATTTGGCCCCATAGAGATAATGCTTCCACTTGTGAAGTGCAAAAATGATCGCCGCTAACTCCATGTCATGAGTCGGATAGTTTTGTTCACACGAGTCAATTTTCGAGAAGCATAAGCTATAACCCTTCCGTTCTGCATCAACACACATCCCAAACCTTCCTTTGAAGCATCACCGTATATAAGCAACCCATCATGACCGTTCGGCAAGGCTAAACCGGTGCAAGAGTCAATTTCTTCTTCAATTCTTGGAAGCTCACTTCACATTTATCGTTCCAAACAAAAGCCTTATTCTTTTGTGTCAATGAAGTCAACGGGGTTGCAATCTTAGAAAACCCTTCTATGAACCTCCGATAGTACCCCGCTAAACCCAAAAGCTACGAACTTCCGTTACGCTCGGTCTCTTCCAACTCACAACCGCTTCGATCTTAGCCGGGTCAACCGCTATACCATCCTTTGACACAATGTGGCCCAAAAGCCACTTCCTCAAGCCAAAAGGCACACTTGCTAAACTTAGCAAATAGCTTCTTTTCTCTTAGCACCGTCAAAACTAACCTCAAGTGATTTTCATGCTCTTCCGGGACTTAGAATAAACCAAAATGTCATCAATAAACACGACCACAAAGCAATCAAGATAGGGCAGAATACTCTATTCATCAAATCCATAAACACACTGGAGCGTTGGTTAATCCAAAAGGCATGACCACAAATTCAAAGTGCCCGTAACGAGTCCGAAAAGCTGTTTTAGGAATATCCTCCGCTCGAACCTTCAACCGATGGTAACCGCTCCTAAGATCAAACTTAGAATACACTACGGAACCTTGGAGTTGATCAAACAAATCATCAATATGCGGAAGAGGATACTTATTCTTAATGGTCACTTGATTCAATTCCCTATAATCAATGCATAACCTCAAAGATCCGTCCTTCTTTCTCACAAACAACACCGGTGCACCCCACGGCGATACACTCGGTTTAATAAAACCTCGATCAAGTAACTCTTCCAATTGTACCTTCAATTCTTTCAATTCAGCTGGTGCCATACGATAAGGTGCCTTTGAGATCGGTGTAGTCCCCGGTAACAATTCAATACAAAACTCCAACTCCCGGTCCGGAGGCAAATCATAATCAGCCGCAAATACATCCGGAATTCACGAACAATAGGAACATCCTCCAACTCAACACCCTTTGCGATCTATCCACAACACACGCCAAATACCCCGAACATCCATGAGACAACAACTTTCGAGCCTTCAAAGCCGAAATGAGCTGAATTCCACCCATTATCTTATCACCCAAAAATACAAATGAAGGAACATTTGGCAATTCAAAAGTAACCAACTTCCTACGACAATCAACAATAGCATGATGAGCATGTAGCCAATCCATCCCCGAATAACATCGAAATCCCGAATGGGCAATATAACCAAATCCGCAGTAAGTGATGGTCATCAACAACCACATCACAAGCACGATACACATCCAATGCAACATGGCACTCCCCAACGGGTAGACACCTCCAACACATACGGTAACAATTCGTATAGCATGCAAATGATGAGCAAAATGTGATGCAATATAAGAATGAGATGACCCCGGGTCTATTAACACTCGGGCTTTCTCACTAGAGATGGCTAAAGTACCTCCTATGACATTAGGGGCCTGGGACTCCCTTTGGTCTAAGGCAAAGACTCTACCTTGCACTCTAGGGCGACCCTCGTTATCTCTTTTAACCCCGGCATTTTGTTGCACACCTCCCGGTTGTGTCCCCTTGTTCTTAGGACAATTCCGAAAGTGTGTGCCATCACCACACACCAAACACTTCCCATTCTTCAACCAACACTTGTCTTCATTATGCCCACTCTTCTTACAATACCCACAAGTAACTCTAGCATCACCGTCCACGACCCGTATTTCCTTGATTCCCGCTTGTTGCCGAAATTGTCCTCCTTGTCGATTGGTGTTGCTCCCCTATTGGTCCCACTTGAGCTTGATCTCTTCCATTGCGATCGCGATGCTCGAGTTCCCACTTGTACTACCCAGCTTGCCTCGGTGCTCCTCTATATCATGCTCGATCTTATATGCCTTATCCACGCACTTTGATAACTCGGCAACTCAAGTGGCAAGAGTTGCTTACGGTATTCTCGTCCTCAATCCTTTCACAAAGCGATAAATTTTCTTCTCCGTTGTTGGGATCAAGTGCACACAATACCTCGCCAACTCGGTATACTTGGCGAGTACGAGCCACCGTCATCGTCCCCGATCAAGACTAAGAAATTCGACCTCCTTCTTGGCTCGAACCACATCCGAACAAAGTGATTCCTAAACTCCCTCAAGAACAATTCCCATGTGCGATCTACTCTATCCCGCACCCAACTTGCCTCTAGCACCTTCCACCTGTTCTGCCGCATCCTCTAATTTGAACGCCGCAAACTTGACTTTGTCTTCCTGCACTCAATTGCCACAAAAATCTTCTCCAAGGACTCAATCCACCTTTCGCCTTCATTGGGTCCGGCTCCCCATCATAATCGCGAGGTTTCATCTTCAAGAACCTCCCCAACCTACGATCATATTCTCCATTTCCCCACTGGTTGATCCCCTCGGTTTCCCTAGCTTGCCCCTCGTCCCGCCATTGCTCGCCGTGCAAATCTAGAGTTTGTCGGTTCATTTCCATCATTGTCGCATAAACCCCGCATAGTTTGCATAAAAGCCTCCGGATTCACAGTGCCTCGGGTGGTGCATTCTGTTGCCCTGGCCGAACTCCCGTTGATTAGGAGGTGGTCTAGGTGGTGAAGCATGGCTTTCACCAAGATTCCCAACATGACTTGTGCTAACCCCATCCGTGTTGGTACCATGACGTGTCTCTACCATTGTAAAATACTGCAACAAACACTCGACGTTAACGACTCAAACACACAACCCACCCTCCTAAACCAAGAATCCATTCCAGGTTATCTAACTTATGCTCGATACCAACTGCCGCGACCCGCACCCGACTCCTACGTGGAATCCCGAGTCGGACCGCGAGCGGGACTCATGAAATACGCATAATAAAAATTCCATGTGCAAAAGATGCAAGTATAAAGCATATGCACAAAACCCGTAATGCACGTGCGATACTTTTCTTTGAAAACCATGTCAACACATCATCGGCATTAATAACAAGCCGGAAACCGAACTGATTTAAAACTTGGTTTGAATTTAAAATCAAACATATATCATAAACCTCCACGAGCAACAAGCTCGGAGAACCATAACCACTACAAATCGAGTATGCGGAAGTAACGAATGTTAATAAATACATCACGCACGACAACCGTGTCGGCACATACAAAAGAATATTACGCTTATAAAGACCACACACTACCCAACATTACAAAGTTTAGGTAACATTGTATTCCTCGGCCTCACCAAAATAAACACCAAGCCCAAAAGAACAACCCGTAAAACGCCGAGACGAAGCCAAGACTCAACTAAGGGTTCCTCGCCGGACCGTGATCTAAGGAAAACAAATAAACATTGAACGGGGTGAGTTTAAAACTCAATAAGCTACTAATGCAACAATATGTCATACGAGATGCAAGACAATAATAAGAACAAGTAATACAGGCTATAACAAGATTACATCAATCTTCATGCATAGCAATATAAGCATCTCATAACAACACGTTACCCTACACTACACGAGAGGCTCAACGATCGCCAACCGACCCATACCAGCTTGGAAACCATGACCAACATTCGCATATGTAGGAACCATATAAGTGCGATAAGTAAACACATTCTAAAAGGATACGGTATTGAGGTACACCTCCAATATACCCAATACCTCCAACCAACCAACATATAATATACCAATGTAGGAGCCGTTGTTGACGTGCTCGATCGACGAATCAAAACCGTTAACCAATACTCAATAACCAATACGTGTGAACCATTTTCTCGTATTCACGTCGACGGGTGATCTTAGTCCCTACAACCCAAGAATCAACCACGGAATAGCTTACCAAGGTTGCGTTTATTCCATACAACAAATGGCGCTATGCCCCTACCGCGGCCAACGGAAGGCGAGGCCTGTATTGGCCTTCAATTATTACGTAGCCCCGGCTCCCGCAATAATCGAGCGTCAATACACCGCCAACAAATAATCCATGGACATAACAAATGTACAAGTAGATGTTTACTTGACATTCTCAACAACAATTCAAACTCCCAAAATGTGGAGCACAACAACATTTAACATAATTGTCTCAAGTAGGTCATAATAATCCTACTCACATAATCAATCATCTCATAGTATTTACGAGAATTAAACAACAACATCATGCATAATTTCGGGTAACTAATTTTCCCGACAAACTCTCGTATCACAACGAAATCCCCAAGTCACACACGTGGTCTCATCAATTATGGAAACCTATTTGACTCCGTTAGAGTCTTTATTTGTTTCTAATGAGTTCGAATCGAAGAGAAGCCATTATACTTCAATATTAACAAATGATACCATTTCTATGTGTATCAACCAAGACAAAACAAGTCTTTTAACATGCAAAATATGTCATCCACGAATTTCACAAGGCTCAACAATAAAACATACTCTAACATGTTGATTTCAACATATAAATGCCATTTTGCAAGGCTAAGATGTCATACAAGACATAAGTAGAGAAGGAGAGGGGTAGTAGCTTACCTCTTGAAGAATTCAACCAAGGAAAATCTCTAAGAAACCCACATGCAAGCCAAGGATTGTGTTCTCCTAGTTGGTAGCTCCACAATGGTGAAGTTGGATTGTGATTTGGACAAGAATTGAGCAAACTAGCTCACTTTCTCTCTCAAGAACTCTCTCAAGCTTCTCTCTAAGTTTGCTGGTGTAAAAGGGTTGAAATGAGAGTGTTCTATACTCTCCCATGGTGTTATAAGGGTCAAGGAGGTCTTTAAGTGGTGGGGACGTGGCTCACTCTAGGCCAAGAACCGGAGTCAAAGCCGGTCAAATATGAGTAAGTTCGTAATACTGTCACAGGCGCGCAGCAAAATCAACATTCGCCTATGAAGCGATCGCTTGAGTCGGGACAAGGCGATCGCTTGGTACAGGCGATCGCTTTGTGGAATACAGGCGATCGCTTTGTCTCCGATTCAAACTACAACTTTTCGCTTAGAGAGCGATCGCCTAGGAAGGGGACAGGCGATCGCTTTGTGTCCGAACCATGGTACGACTTATCGCCTAGAGGGCGATCGCCTAGGGGGACAGGCGATCGCTTTGTGCCCAAGAAGTCTCAAACTGTTATAAAACTCTCCCAAAGTGGTTCTCAACAACCCAAAATGTTTCTAAGTCCAAAATGAGATCAAAATACTCATTAAAAGTTCTCAAAAAGTCCGGAACAAAGCTAGGATTACAACACAAGTTTAACACAATAATCAACATGTATCCAACAATAATTCCAAGGTATATAAAAATGCATGTAATCAATATGAGCAAGAATATGTTCAAGAAATATGCACAACATCACATGAATTTGATAAGGAGAATGATCATGCAAGTGATGCAAACGATACGGGTGTTACATTCTCACCCTTAGAATAAATTCGCCCGCGAATTTACTTACCAATCTCCTTGAACAAAGATGGATACTTCTCACGCATCTCTTGTTCCAATTCCCATGTAGCTTCCTCGATGTTGTGACTTCTCCACAAAACCTTCACAAGATGGATAGTCTTGGTCCTTAAGACATGTTCTTTGTGTCAAGTATCCTCACAGTTCTTCAACGTAGGAGAGATCGGTCGACAAATCTACCGGTTCATACTCCAAAATGTGCGATGCGTCCGACAAATATTTCCTCAACATAGAGACATGAAACACGGCATGAATACCCGACATCCAAGGTGGCAATGCAAGCCTATACGCTAATTTCCCAATTCTTTCCAAAATCTCAAAAGGTCCAATAAACCTCGGCGTCAATTTTCCTTTCTTCCCAAATCTTTTAACCCCAATCCGAGGCGACACCTTCAAGAACACACGATCACCAACCTCAAACTCAAGGTCTCGTCGCCTATTATCCGCGTAGCTCTTCGTCTACTTTGGGCTGTCCTTAACCTCTCCCGAATAATCTTCACATTCTCGGCCGACTCGCGAACCATATCGGGTCCCCACAACCTCGCTTCTCCAACTTCGTCCCAACAGATCGGGAACGACACCTCCTTCCATAGAGTGCCTCATAAGGTGCCATACCAATGCTCGAATGGTAACCGTTGTTGTAGGCAAACTCTATCAACGGTACATGTGAATCCCAATTGCCTTTAAAGTCCATAGAACAAGCCCTTAACATGTCCTCAAGCGTTTGAATAGTTCTCTGACCGACCATCTGTCTCGTGGGTGAAATGCCGTACTAAGTGTTAACCTCGAACCCAATGCATTCGGAGCGTCCGCCAAAACCGTGATGTAAATCGAGGATCTCTATCCGACACAATGCTAACAGAACCCCATGAAGCCTTACAATTTCTTGGATATACAAAGTAGCAAGTCTCTCCATAGAATAAGTCATCGCCATTGGGAGAAAATGGGCTGACTTGGTCAATCGATCAACAATAACCCAAACAATCATGACCTTGTCGAGTCCGTGGTAACCCGCCACAAAATCCATGGCGATGTTCTCCCATTTCCACTCCGAATCTCCAACGGTTGCAACAATCCCGCTGGTCGTTGATGCTCCGCCTTAACCCTTTGGCAAGTCAAACACCTCGAAACAAATTCAATCTCTCTCTTCATTCCATTCCACCAAAAGTTCTTCTTTAAGTCCCTATACATCTTTGTACTCCCGGGATGAATAGTATACCTAGACTTATGTGCCTCATCCAAAACTTGTCGTTTAACATCCTCAATATCCGCACACAAACTCTTCCTCGAAACAAAAGAACACCATCACTATTCCGAGAAAAATCCACCGCCTTATCCCCATCTAAACCCTCAATCGCCTTTTCAAACCGGATCACTCTCGAGTCTCTTTAATTGCTGAAGTAAAATCGGAGTAGCTCGAATATTGGCAAATATCACCCCATGGCTAGACATACAAGGACCCCAATCCCGAACATCCTCAAGCATTCTCCATTCCCGGCCATCAAACAAGAAACATAAGCCTTCCTACTAAGAGCATCGGCCACCACATTGGCCTTCCCTGATGGTATAAAATGGTGCAATCATGGTCCTTTAACCTTTCCATCCATCTCCTTTGCCTATTATTCAACTCCTTTTGAGAAAACAAATACTTAAGGCTCTTATGATCAGTATATACCTCAAATTTGGCCCCATAGAGATAATGCTTCCACTTGTGAAGTGCAAAATGATCGCCGCTAACTCCATGTCATGAGTCGGATAGTTTTGTTCACACGAGTCAATTTTCGAGAAGCATAAGCTATAACCCTTCCGTTCTCGCATCAACACACATCCCAAACCTTCCTTTGAAGCATCACCGTATATAAGCAACCCATCATGACCGTTCGGCAAGGCTAAACCGGTGAGAGTCAATTTCTTCTTCAATTCTTGGAAGCTCACTTCACATTTATCGTTCCAAACAAAAGCCTTATTCTTTTGTGTCAATGAAGTCAACGGGGTTGCAATCTTAGAAAACCCTTCTATGAACCTCCGATAGTACCCCGCTAAACCCAAAAGCTACGAACTTCCGTTACGCTCTCTTCCAACTCACAACCGCTTCGATCTTAGCCGGTCAACCGCTATACCATCCTTTGACACAATGTGGCCCAAAAGCCACTTCCTCAAGCCAAAAGGCACACTTGCTAAACTTAGCAAATAGCTTCTTTCTCTTAGCACCGTCAAAACTAACCTCAAGTGATTTTCATGCTCTTCCGGGACTTAGAATAAACCAAAATGTCATCAATAAACACGACCACAAAGCAATCAAGATAGGGCAGAATACTCTATTCATCAAATCCATAAACACACTGAGCGTTGGTTAATCCAAAAGGCATGACCACAAATTCAAAGTGCCCGTAACGAGTCCGAAAAGCTGTTTTAGGAATATCCTCCGCTCGAACCTTCAACCGATGGTAACCGCTCCTAAGATCAAACTTAGAGTACACTACGGAACCTTGGAGTTGATCAAACAAATCATCAATATGCGGAAGAGGATACTTATTCTTAATGGTCACTTGATTCAATTCCCTATAATCAATGCATAACCTCAAAGATCCGTCCTTCTTTCTCACAAACAACACCGTGCACCCCACGGCGATACACTCGGTTTAATAAAACCTCGATCAAGTAACTCTTCCAATTGTACCTTCAATTCTTTCAATTCACCGTGCCATACGATAAGGTGCCTTTGAGATCGGTGTAGTCCCCGGTAACAATTCAATACAAAACTCCAACTCCCGGTCCGAGGCAAATCATAATCAGCCGCAAATACATCCGGAATTCACGAACAATAGGAACATCCTCCAACTCAACACCCTTTGCGATCTATCCACAACACACGCCAAATACCCCGAACATCCATGAGACAACAACTTTCGAGCCTTCAAAGCCGAAATGAGCTGAATTCCACCCATTATCTTATCACCCAAAAATACAAATGAAGGAACATTTGGCAATTCAAAAGTAACCAACTTCCTACGACAATCAACAATAGCATGATGAGCATGTAGCCAATCCATCCCTGAATAACATCGAAATCCCGAATGGGCAATATAACCAAATCCGCAGTAAGTGATGGTCATCAACAACCACATCACAAGCACGATACACATCCATGCAACATGGCACTCCCAACGGGTAGACACCTCCAACACATACGGTAACAATTCGTATAGCATGCAAATGATGAGCAAAATGTGATGCAATATAAGAATGAGATGACCCCGGGTCTATTAACACTCGGGCTTTCTCACTAGAGATGGCTAAAGTACCTCCTATGACATTAGGGGCCTCGGGACTCCCTTTGGTCTAAGGCAAAGACTCTACCTTGCACTCTAGGGCGACCCTCGTTATCTCTTTTAACCCCGGCATTTTGTTGCACACCTCCCGGTTGTGTCCCCTTGTTCTTAGGACAACTACGAAAGTGTGTGCCATCACCACACACCAAACACTTCCCATTCTTCAACCAACACTTGTCTTCATTATGCCCACTCTTCTTACAATACCCACAAGTAACTCTAGCATCACGCGTCCACGACCCGTATTTCCTTGATTCCCGCTTGTTGCCGAAATTGTCCTCCTTGTCGATTGGTGTTGCTCCCCTATTGGTCCCACTTGAGCTTGATCTCTTCCATTGCGATCGCGATGCCGCGAGTTCCCACTTGTACTACCCAGCTTGCCTCGGTCCTCTATATCATGCTCGATCTTATATGCCTTATCCACCGCACTTTGATAACTCGGCAACTCAAGTGGCAAGAGTTGCTTACGGTATTCTGTCCTCAATCCTTTCACAAAGCGATAAATTTTCTTCTCCGTTGTTGGGATCAAGTGCACACAATACCTCGCCAACTCGGTATACTTGGCGAGTACGAGCCACCGTCATCGCCCCCGATCAAGACTAAGAAATTCGACCTCCTTCTTGGCCTGAACCACATCCGAACAAAGTGATTCCTAAACTCCCTCAAGAACAATTCCCATGTGCGATCTACTCTATCCCGCACCCAACTTGCCTCTAGCACCTTCCACCGTTGTTCGCCGCATCCTCTAATTTGAACGCCGCAAACTTGACTTTGTCTTCCTGCACTCAATTGCCACAAAAATCTTCTCCAAGGACTCAATCCACCTTTCGCCTTCATTGGGTCCGCTCCCCATCATAACTGCGAGGTTTCATCTTCAAGAACCTCCCCAACCTACGATCATATTCTCCATTTCCCCACTGGTTGATCCCTCGGTTTCCCTAGCTTGCCCCCGTCCCGCCATTGCCTCGCTCGTGCAAATCTAGAGTTTGTCGGTTCATTTCCATCATTGTCGCATAAACCCCCGCATAGTTTGCATAAAAGCCTCCGGATTCACAGTGCCTCGGTGGTGCATTCTTGCCTCGCCGGCCGAACTCCCTGTTGATTAGAGGTGGTCTAGGTGGTGAAGCATGGCTTTCAGCAAAGATTCCCAACATGACTTGTGCTAACCCCATCCGTGTTGGTACCATGACGTGTCTCTACCATTGTAAAATACCGCAACAAACACTCGACGTTAACGACTCAAACACACAACCCACCCTCCTAAACCAAGAATCCATTCCAGGTTATCTAACTTATGCTCGATACCAACTGTCGCGACCCGCACCCGACTCCTACGTGGAATCCCGAGTCGGACCGCGAGCGGGACTCATGAAATACGCATAATAAAATTCCATGTGCAAAAGATGCAAGTATAAAGCATATGCACAAAACCTGTAATGCACGTGCGATACTTTTCTTTGAAAACCATGTCAACACATCATCGGCATTAATAACAAGCGGAAACTGAACTCGATTTAAAACTTGGTTTGAATTAAAATCAAACATATATCATAAACCTCCACGAGCAACAAGCTCGAGAACCATAACCACTACAAATCGAGTATGCGAAGTAACGAATGTTAATAAATACATCACGCACGACAACCGTGTCGGCACATACAAAAGAATATTACGCTTATAAAGACCACACACTACCCAACATTACAAAGTTTAGGTAACATTGTATTCCCTCGGCCTCACCAAAATAAACACCAAGCCCAAAAGAACAACTCGCGTAAAACGCCGAGACGAAGCCAAGACTCAACTAAGGGTTCCTCGCCGGACCGTGATCTAAGGAAAACAAATAAACATTGAACGGGGTGAGTTTAAAACTCAATAAGCTACTAATGCAACAATATGTCATACGAGATGCAAGACAATAATAAGAACAAGTAATATAGGCTATAACAAGATTACATCAATCTTCATGCATAGCAATATAAGCATCTCATAACAACACGTTACCCTACACTACACGAGAGGCTCAACGATCGCCAACCGACCCATACCAGCTTGGAAACCATGACCAACATTCGCATATGTAGGAACCATATAAGTGCGATAAGTAAACACATTCTAAAAGGATACGGTATTGAGGTACACCTCCAATATACCCAATACCTCCAACCAACCAACATATAATATACCAATGTAGGAGCCGTTGTTGACGTGCTCGATCGACGAATCAAAACCGTTAACCAATACTCAATAACCAATACTGTGTGAACCATTTTCCGTATTCACGTCGACGGGTGATCTTAGTCCCTACAACCCAAGAATCAACCACGGAATAGCTTACCAAGGTTGCGTTTATTCCATACAACAAATGGCGCTATGCCCCTACCGCGCCAACTAAGGCGAGGCCCGTGTATTGGCCTTCAACTATTACGTAGCCCCGGCTCCCGCAATAATCGAGCGTCAATACACCGCCAACAAATAATCCATGGACATAACAAATGTACAAGTAGATGTTTACTTGACATTCTCAACAACAATTCAAACTCCCAAAATGTGGAGCACAACAACATTTAACATAATTGTCTCAAGTAGGTCATAATAATCCTACTCACATAATCAATCATCTCATAGTATTTACGAGAATTAAACAACAACATCATGCATAATTTCGGGTAACTAATTTTCCCGACAAACTCTCGTATCACAACGAAATCCCCAAGTCACACACGTGGTCTCATCAATTATGGAAACCTATTTGACTCCGTTAGAGTCTTTATTTGTTTCTAATGAGTTCGAATCGAAGAGAAGCCATTATACTTCAATATTAACAAATGATACCATTTCTATGTGTATCAACCAAGACAAAACAAGTCTTTTAACATGCAAAATATGTCATCCACGAATTTCACAAGGCTCAACAATAAAACATACTCCAACATGTTGATTTCAACATATAAATGCCATTTTGCAAGGCTAAGATGTCATACAAGACATAAGTAGAGAAGGAGAGGGGTAGTAGCTTACCTCTTGAAGAATTCAACCAAGGAAAATCTCTAAGAAACCCACATGCAAGCCAAGGATTGTGTTCTCCTAGTTGGTAGCTCCACAATGGTGAAGTTGGATTGTGATTTGGACAAGAATTGAGCAAACTAGCTCACTTTTCTCTCAAGAACTCTCTCAAGCTTCTCTCTAAGTTTGCTGTAAAAGGGTTGAAATGAGAGTGTTCTATACTCTCCCATGGTGTTATAAGGGTCAAGGAGGTCAAGTTATAAGGTGGGGACGTGGCTCACTCTAGGCCAAGAACTGGAGTCAAAGCCGGTCAAATAGAGTAAGTTCGTAAGTACTGCCACAGGCGCGCAGCAAAATCAACATTCTGCCTATGAAGCGATCGCTTTGAGTCGGGACAAGGCGATCGCTGGTACAGGCGATCGCTTTGTGGAATACAGGCGATCGCTTTGTCTCCGATTCAAACTACAACTTTCGCTTAGAGAGCGATCGCCTAGAAGGGGACAGGCGATCGCTTTGTGTCCGAACCATGGTACGACTTACGCCTAGAGGGCGATCGCCTAGAAGGGACGGGCGATCGCTTGTGCCCAGTCTCAAACTGTTATAAAACTCTCCCAAAGTGGTTCTCAACAACCCAAAATGTTTCTAAGTCCAAAATGAGATCAAAATACTCATTAAAAGTTCTCAAAAAGTCCGGAACAAAGCTAGGATTACAACACAAGTTTAACACAATAATCAACATGTATCCAACAATAATTCCAAGGTATATAAAAATGCATGTAATCAATATGAGCAAGAATATGTTCAAGAAATATGCACAACATCACATGAATTTGATAAGGAGAATGATCATGCAAGTGATGCAAACGATACGGGTGTTACAA